>SJYC01047416.1:0-18624 GCA_006408675.1 Madoqua kirkii | reverse complement strand
AGGAGTCTTTTACTTTCATGGCTACAGTCACCATCTGCAGTGATTTTGAAGCCCAAAAAATAAAATCTGTCACTACTTCTAAATTTTCCTCTTCTATTTGCCATGATGTAATGGGACCAGTTGCCATGATCTTAGTTTTTTGAATGTTGAGTTTTAAGTCAGCTTTTTTGCTCTCCTCTTTTACCCTCATCAAGTGGCTGCTTAGTTCCTCTTTACTTTCTGCCATAATAGTGCCATTATATACTGTCTGAGGTTGTTAATATTATATTATATATATATAATATAATATATATATTATATTATATATTATATATTAATATATCTGAGGTTGTTAATATTTCTCCTGATAATCTTGATTCCAGCTTGTGATTCATCTAGCTTGGAATGTCATGTCATGTACTCTGCATAGAAGTTAAATAAACAGGGTGACAATATATAACCTTGCTGTACTCCTTTCCCAATTTTGAACCATTCTGTTGTTCCATGTAAGGTTCTAATTGTTGCTTCTTGATCTGAACCCAGGTTTCTCAGGAGACAGCCAAGTGGCCTGGTATTCCCATCTCTTTAAAAATTTTCCACAGTTTGTGATCCATGCAAAGGCTTTTGTGTAGTTAGTAAAGCAGAAGTAGATGTTTTTTTTTTTCTGGAATTCCTTTGCTTTCTCCATAATCTAATGAATATTGGGAGTTTGATCTCTGGTTCCTCTGCCTTTTCTAAACCCAGCTTGTACATCTAAAAGTTCTCAGTTCGCATTAGTGCTGAAGCCTAGCTTGAAGGATTTCAAGCGTAGCCTTACCAGCATGAGAAATGACCACAATTGCCTAGTAGTTTGAGCATTCTTGGCACTGTTCTTTTGGGAGATTGGAATGAAAACTGACCTTTTCCAGTCCTGTGGGCACTGCTGTGTTTTCCAAATTTGCTGGCATATTGAGTGCAGCACTTTCAGAGCATCGTCTTTTAGGATTTTAAACAGCTCAGCTGGAATTCCACCACCTCCTCTAGCTTAGTTTGTAGTAATACTTCCTAAGGCCCACTTGACTTCACACTCCAGGATGTCTGGCTCTGGGTGAGTGACCACACTGTTGTGGTTATCCCAGTCATAATGACCTTTTTCGTATAGTTCTTCTGTGTCTTCTTGCCACTTCTTAATCTCTTCTGCCTCTGTTAGTTCCTTGCTGTTTCTCTCCTTTATGTGCCCATGCTTGCATGAAACGTTCCCTTGGCATCTCCAGTTTTCTTGAAGAGTTCTCTGGTCTTTCCCATTTTATTACTTTCCTCTACTTCTTTGCATTGTTCATTGAAGAAAGCCTTTTTATCTCTCCTTTCAATTTTCTGGAACTCTGCATTCAGTTGGGTATATCTTTCCTTTTCTCACTTGATTTTGCTTCTCTTCTTTGCTCAGCTGTTTGAAAAGCCTCCTCAGACAATCTCTTTGCTTTTTTGCATTTCTTTTTCTTAGGGATGGTCTTGGTCACTGCCTCCTTTACAGTGTTACAAACCTCTGTCCATAGTTCTTCAGGCACTCTGTCTACCAGATCTAATCCCTTGAATCTATTTGTCACCTCCACTGTATAATCATAAGAGGTTTGAATTAGGTCATACCTGAATGGCCTAGTGGTTTTTCCTTCTTTCTTCAGTTTAAGTCTGAATTTTGTAATAAGATGTTGATGATCTGAGCCACAGTCAGCTCCAGGTCTTGTTTTTTGCTAACTGTATAACAGCTTCTCCGCCTTTGGCTGCAAAAAATATAATCAATCTGATTTCGGTGATGACCATCTGATGATGTCCATGTATATAGCCATCTCTGGTGTTGTTGGAAAAGGGTGTTTGCTATGGCCAAACCCTGTTAGCCTCTGCCCAGCTTCAGTTTGTACTCCAAGACCAAACTTGCCCGTTACTCCAGGTATCTCTTTTGCATTCCAGTCTCTATCATGAAAAGGATGTCTTTTTTTTTTTTTTTTTTGGTATTTCTTCTAGAAAGTCTAATAGGTATCCATAGAACTGGTCAACTTTAACTTCTTTGGCATGAGTGGTTGGGGCAAAGACTTGGTTTATTATGATGTTGAATGGTTTGCCTTTGAAATGAACCAAGATCATTCTGTCATTTTTAAAATTTCTCCCAAGTATTTCTTGCTTTTCAGACTCTTTTGTTTACTATGAGGGCTACTCCATTTCTTCTAAGGAATTCTTGCCCACTGAAGTAGATATAATGGTCATCTGAATTATATTTTCCCATTCTCATTCTATTTCAGCTCATTAATTCCTTAGATGTCGATGTTCACTCTTGCCATCTCCTGCTTGGGCACATACAATTTACCTTGATTCATGGATCTAAAATTCCAGGTTCCTAGCAATATTGTTGTTTGACAGCACCCAACTTTACTTTCACCACCAGACATATCTACAACTGGGCATCATTTCCGTTTCAGCCCAGCTACTTCATTCTTTCTGGAATGATTAGTAATTGCCCTCTGCTCTTCCCCAGTAGCACATTGGACACCTTCTGACTTGAGAGGTTCATCTTCTGATGGTATCTTTTTGCCTTTCCATACTGTTCATGAGGTTCTTGTGGTAGGGAGTGGTTTGCCATTCCCTCCTCCAATGGACCACTGCACTATGAACTCTGCACTATGACCCTTCCATCTTGGGTGGCCCTACACTGTACGGCTCATAGCTTTATTGAATTGCACAAGCCCTTTTTCCTCGACAGGTCTGTGATCCATGAAGAGGAGACTAAGGATAGTTTCATGTAAAACTATAATATCATCATTGCCCCTAAGAAAGTTAATAGTAATCCCCTAATATAGTCATTTTCAAAAGTCTCCAATTATCCCCAAAAGTCTTTCGTATATATTTTTCAAATCAGGATCCAATCAAGTTTCACAGATGTGATTGGTTGTTAAGTGTCTGAAATGAGAGCTTTTTGAGTGAAGAGTAAAAGTGATGGAATTATTTAACCTGGAAAAAAGTGCTGAGGGTGACTTAAATATTCAATAGAAAGTACTGCGCATCCAGGTTTGTTCCCTAAATGGAAATACTTTCTTTTTCCTTGGTCGATGAGTTCAGTTGGCAGTTGCATTGTATTTATGAGTCCTAGGTCAAGGCTTCACTATCTATATGGGTCTCCTCCCACTCCATGGGGAATAAACTCTATCCATGTGATCATACGCTGTACTCCACACTCTAGGTAATCACCTGGTAAAAGATTGGACTTAGTCATCAGCAAGAACTGAGTGAGCATATATAGATGGTTGGGTGAATATTCATTATTCCTTTAGAGGGGGAAAAATCCTCCATAAGTTATAAATTATTCATTTGGTGGGACATCTTCATATACAAAATAACCCATTTCATTTAAGGTGCTTACATTATGAGTGATTTGCCGGGTGCTTCCATTTGAGCTTGTGTCTGGGGACAAAGATAGGCTGAAAAAATATTGAACAAAGTTGGGTGTTGGTCCCTTCCACTGCCCCTGTCGAATCGTGAAAACCTTGATAGTAATACATGCAGATAAGTGAGTCTACTTTTAAAGCCTAATTTTTTGTCCTCCTTTAATTTCCCTTTTCCTTCCCTCCCCTTCTCTCTCATTTATGGAAATACCAATAGGACTTTAGCCATGGTGAATAGCCTAGTGGCACCTTAATAAAATTAGCATGTCTGACTCAGCATCTCTCTTTCTAGCTGCACAAGACTGAAAAATGATTATAATCTTCATTCTTTGCCTATATTCAGATGCAGAAGGGTATTCTAGGGTGATGACCATCTCTTCTAAAAATGTGAAGCTTCCAGCTGTTTGTTAGCTCTGTCATTTACAGGCAGCTGAGTGAATGTGAATTTATGCCCTAGCAATAGAAACACTAGTTGAAGCTTTCAACAGTTCCTGTGAGCTGTATTAGAGAGGATGGGTGACCAAAACAGGAATATTTGCATTCTCTGAATGACTGAGGTAGTTCCTTTATGGGCTTTATCCTTCCTTTTAAAACTTATAAATAATATATGCTTTACTACATCATAAAATCTACTTTTATGTTAAAGCAAGTGTCTTGATTTTTCTTTGCAGATTATTTTTAAAAATAAATGCTTGCAAGGTGTTATTAGTGATGGTAATGATGATGCAGTCATCGTGATTTTGAAAAGTTTGTGCATGGACAATAGTCCTCTCTGCTTATGTGTATAAGTGTTTCATTTCAGGCTACCGCTGCTACTTGTGGAGCTTGGTCTTGATGGTAAGCAGCCGTATCTTCTCCTACTCTCTTTCCTTAAGTCTTTGTTTCATGGAAGCTGCCTTGTCTTCAGTTTCTCCACAGCAGATGAATCCAGCCCCTTGTTTTACAGTATGCTTGAATGGCACCATTGCCAGATATTAGAGAACCTCTATGTAAGGCATTTTTAACCTCCAAGCTCACTACAGTCAAATTTTAAAAAGTACATTCTTGACATATAGAGATAAATAAGGTTCTAAAACCAAGTTGTTAGTAGTGGTTCAAGACCCTGGCATTTTCTGTTAAAGCTGATTCAGAGACACAATTCACAAAACCGGAACCACCACCAGGTTTAGTTGCGAAACTGTGTCCGACTCTTGCAACCCCATGGACTGTATCCTGCCAGGCTCCTCTGTCCATGGGGATTCTCCAGGCCAGAATACTGGAGTGGATTGCCATTTTCTTCTCCAGGGGATCTTTCCAAATAGTAATTGAACCGGGGTCCCCTGCATTGCAGGCAGATTCTTTACCGACTGAGCTACAAGGGAAGACCCACCAGGTGGAATATCAACTGGAGGTTTAGATATACCTCAAGATACATTAGCAACTGCAATATTTTCAGAGCTATTGTTGTTGAGTTGCTAAGTCGTGTCTGACATTTTTCAGTCTCATGGATTGCCACACGCCAGGCTTCCCGGTCCTCCACCGTCTTCCAGAGTTTGCCAAAGTTCATGTCTATTGAGTCACTGATGCTATAACTATCTCATCCTCTGGTGCCCTGTTCATCATAGGATTAATCATGGAACCAGGGATTCCTAATTGCTAATATGTGACGCATTAGTGGGAGATGAAGAGTGGGGCTTAAGTTGGGCTTCAGGTGATTGTGTACAAATTGCAGCCAACTGTACTTCTGCTAAGCTTATAGAAACAGTGGATAAATATACTTGTGCATATAAACATTATCCATCAGGAAAAGCCTGCAGAACATAATAGTTTGCAACTCTCCACTCTCATGAAAATGTCATGTTTTCTGGAGAGCTATATGCACGTTAATTTCCTTCTCTGTCTGCTATTCTGAACCTCAAAGAAAAAAAACCTTCGAGGTAACATTAAATCAGTTGTTTGCCTCAACTGATATAACATTGAACTGAGAACTTTGTTAATAGATGCCATTATCAAGAAATATTGTACTCCTGATGGAAAGATGTGTAAGGAGTAGATGGATGTGGTGCTATCTTACCAGCAGCAAATACTTCAGGCTTTTATAGTACATGCACAGTGGCATGCTGAAAATCACAAAAGCATATGGAAAGCTTTAGTGTGTTTACAAAATATATTTACTGGAGATGGTATAGGAATGTATAATTATCCAAGAGGGAGCACTGAAAGGAAGTTTTCTCCACTGGTTGCTCAAACAGCGTGTCAGGATTTTACTAGCATCTTTGCATAATGAAGCAGGGAGAATCTGAGTCCTGATTGAATCTGGGGTTCAGATTTGAGCCCATCAAAGCATGTCTGGGGTTTTCCTGGTAGCTCAGCTGGTAATGAATCCACCTGCAATACAGGAGATATCAGTTTGATTCCTGCGTCGGGAAGTTCCCCTGGAGGAGGGCATGGCTACCCATTCCAGCATTCCTGCCTGAAGAATCCTCATGGACAGAAGAGCATGCGGGCTACAGTCCTTGGGGTCTCAGAGAGTCAAACACAAGTGAGCAATGAAGCACAGCAGTAGGAAGCATGTCTGAGGAGCCCCTGGGCAGGACTTTCCCAAACTCATTTTCAAGAGAATTTCTCATGGAGGAGGAGAAAGAGAGTAGTGAGATAAGGGGGTTTGGGCCTCAGACATCAGTTTCCCCAGCTAGGGCTTCAAGTGTGGAGCTTATGGAAAAAGGCAGAAGGCATGAGGCATAGAGGCCAGTTTCCTGAGGCACACAAGGCTAAATCCTGACATCAGGAGATAGGAGGAGATGTATTCCTTTCCCTTCCAGGTGGAACAGACATTGGAAGCATCTAGAGACAGCACCTTTGGTACAGCTGGACGTTAGCCTTGTTATAGGGCCAGAAGCAGAGAAGTCCAAAGATGCCCTTGAGTGGTGTAAACCAAAGCAGAAGAATGTGAGTTTCTTGTGAATTTCTGAGACCCATAATTGGAAAATCCCAGAAGCAAATTGGTGAGAATTTAAATAGAGGGCTGAATTCCTACAATAAGAGGGAGAGGAATGAACCAGTGTTCTCCACAAAACAATGACCACAGATAGCATTTCTTTCCAGCAGTCTACACATCCTAAATCATCAATCTGTTATTATCCCCATTTTTTAACATGAGAAAACCAAGGCACAAAGAAATTAAATAATTTGCCTAAGATCACAGTGAATCAATGATAGAGCGACAGATCAGACCCACCTAGGCAATTTGACTCTGGAACCCGCTCTTTATCCCTTTACTACATTGTACCATCATAGGCATCCCATGAGTCTAACAACAATCAGGTTACATATGTGATGATCTGTTTTATTTTAGGAAAATCACCTAGCCCTTGTAAACCCAAGTCAAAATTAGAGACTGCTTACATTACTATAAATTGATAATGATGAAAGATTTCTAAGAATAGGCTGAAAGATAAATGGTTCTTTAACTTAAGGGTGACTAAACAGTATATAAAAACATTGGAATCGTTTATATCTTAATTTGAGCCCTATAGCTAAATACTCAATAACTATCAAATCAGTGAAGCAAAATTAAATATAAAGAAGTTAGTTGAGGTAGCTTGATGTGTGGAATAAGAATGGAGAAAAAACAAGTTATCAAAAATAATATTAAAAAAGAATGTGTATACATATGTGTACACACACACATATATTTAGTTACAAATACACACACCATACACACACTCACACACACATACATATATTTATATAGGCTTCCCCAGTAGCTCAGCTGGTAAAGAATCCTCCTGCAATGCAGGAGACCCCAGTTCAATTCCTGGGTCAGGAAGACCCCTTGGAGAAAGGAACAGCTACCCACTCCAGTATTCTGGCCTGGAGAATTCCATGGCAGTTATATATATTTGTAACTAAATCAAGCCATACTAATTCTTTTGACCATACTTTTTACTTTAATGACTTGAATTTCCTATGTGAGAGGTTCTGGTAGATGAGAAGAAAGGAAAGAACTTCAAAAACCACTAGAAACGTCAATTTATAGCACAGGAAACTCTACTCAATATTCTGTCATGGCCTACATGGGAAAAGAATCTAGAAAAAGTGGCTATATATGTATTATATAACTGATTCACTTTGCTTTACACCTGAAACTAACACTTTAAATCAACTATACTCCAATAAAAAAAAAACAGAAATATGCAAACAGTATTTTCTAGCAATAAGCTAGTTAGGGAATGACAGCAAGGAAGAAGAAAATACCTCACTCTGGGGAACAGAAAGGGCAGCCTTTCTCTCATTTGATTCTTTTACTTTTTGAAAGTAGACGTGGTCACAACTTGACAATGGTATTTGCATCTGATAAAAGAAAGTTATGCTTGATCATTAAAAATGCTAGAATTTTTTTTTTAGATGTAGTGTTTTATTTTTTTAAGTTCTCATCTTTGATAGTTTAGACTGGGGGTTAAGGCTTTTTTTTTTTTCTTTAAGTAAACCTTATCTGGGCCACTTCTTAACATGTGTGCATGTTAAGTACACTAAACAAGAGATCCACTCTCAACAAGTTTTGAACTGCACAGTACCATATTATTAACTGTAGGAACTATATTGTACAGCAGACCTCTAGAATTTGTTAATCTAGTATAACTGATGCGTTATGCCTATTAAATAATGGATCCTCGTTCCCACTATTATAATTTCCTCTCTCATGAGTTTGACTACTTTAGATATGTAATGTAAGTGGAAGCAGGTGGGACTGGGCAGTGTTTGTCCTTCTGTGACTGCCTTATATTTCACTTAATGTCCTCCAGGTTCATCTACATTGTCACAAATGGCAAGGTTTCCTCCACCTCCCCACCTTTTTTTTAAAGGCTGAAACATATCCCATTGTATTTATATATCACATTATCTTTATTCGTTTATCTGTTAAAGTATGGTGGAACAGAAAGAGAGAGCCCAGAAATAAACCTACATTTATATGGTCAGCTGATCCTTGACAAAGGTGCCAAGAACACATATTGGGCGACATTCTGTTCAAGTTTCATTCTAGGCTTGAGAGACAGAGGCAAAAGTGAATTTACTTTTCTTTCTGGATTCCCATGATAGGCAAAAAGGAAAGATTCAGTACCCCACCCCCTGCCCCCAACCACAAACATTGCTTGGGTCTAAAAAGCTGCCTTAAGCTTTAGCCCTAGCTCATAGGACCTTAGGTAAGGGCAGAGATCAGAAGAGGGACAGACCACCATAACTGCATTGGTTACCACATGCGAGACACCAAACGTTTGAGTTTCAGTGTCTCACCTATAAAATGATGATAAATTACATATTATTATATATTCTACTTTCAGAGTTTTTGGAAGGTTAAATAAGGTGATATATACATGAATTCTTAGAAAACTGAAAATCTTGCTTTTAATAAGCGGTTATTGAAATGTACACTTTTATATTTCTTACCATTTTTCTTTAATAGTTTTGGTTATCTTATATAATAGGGTTCTATATTAGTAGCAAAAGCAGGGATTTTACAATATATTTTAGGAAAAAAGGTCTTCCAACATGACTGCACTTTTACTCAAGCCAAATGACTTGGTTTATATACTTTTTATTCTTTCCTAGATTTTCAGTGACTTGAGTTCAGGGAGCATTCAGTTCAGTTCAGTCGCTCAGTCATGTCCGACTCTGATTTATCTTTATTCTGAAATTCCTGTCACTCAATAAAATATGTGATGCCGATGAATGAATATGCAACCAATCAATGATTCATTAATAGTCACAAAAATGAACAGTGAAGGAAATACAGAACTTTCATCAAGTGGAAAAGTGTAGATTCCTAAATAAGTTTTGAGAAGACAATGTTTGGATTATTTGTTAAATTACTGGATTTTGGCTTAACGTATATAGGAGTACAAACATTCTTTTAGGCTGCTAGAGTGCCTTTGAGTTAAACTAAAACTCTCATTTGCTAATGGTACCCTAATGACCTTTCATCATTAATGAAAACTGCCTGATTTATGCCCAAGGCTAGCTCACTCATCAAGTGAAACCCTGCCCAGAGAACAGAGCATAAGGAGAAACAGGGTTAGGTTGCTGAGTGGGCAGGTAGGTATGTGCCCAGGGCCCCAGGAGGCAAGATATTGAAAAAACGTCTTGAGAGGGAAGAGATGTAGACCTTGGTGCTGACTCGGCCACCAGCCAGCTGTGTGACCTCGGCCAGCCAAGGCCTATCTCATCTAAACCAGCAGCGGCTCTCAACTAAGACAAGCATAGATGTAGCAAAGAAGGCATGCCTAGGTCTTGAGAACCAATTCTAAGATGTTATCATAATGGTAGAAAGGACAAAACTTTTCAGAGAAAGTTTTGTATTTGGGGCTTTGGTTTTGTTTTTCCTATTATGGTGGGACCTACAGCTTGTAGGTTTATACCATATGAAGTGTTGAGAACCCCTGAAACTGGATCATTCCACGGGTCTGTGATTCTAGTCAGCTGCTGCATATGTGTGTGTCAAAGGAGACAAAGCTGGCCAAGAGCCAGAACTGGTTCCCGTTACCAAGCTGAAGCCTGCTCCTCCAAGTAACGAGCTATTGAAGAGGCCAAAACCGTTTTTGTTCTTTCAGTGAGCAGCCTGCTTATAATAAAGGAAAGCAGACTCCAAGTTGAGTGTTCCACTGCCTACAAATCTAATATCCACATCAAATGAAGCTGCCACAGATAATTATTGCAAAATTAGAAATGATGGTCCCTTCAAGTTTAACCATTTATGACAGGGAATGTTTTCAAGATTACCCACTTGTATTTTAAAGACAATCACTTTCCTATTCTGTGTAAAATGCAAAAATGGTTTTTAAAAAAACTAAGATAAAATTACCATTTTTACATCTCATTGAGGAAAAGCGAGCAAGACAGTGTGTTCCAATTAGCATAAATAGACAATAGAGATTTTCCTTTCTACTGCAGTCTCAGATCTCTGAAGGGAGACATTATGTCTGGTACAAATTAACAAGGAAGGATTAAAAGTATTTTGCAGCTTGCCATAAACAAAAGCTCTGAAAGCAGAAGGGAGAAGAAAACTGTAACCACTATATTAATAATGAAACAACATTAGTTAAGTTCAGTTCAGTCGCTCAGTGGTGTCCAACTCTTTGCGACCCCATGAATCGCAGCACGCCAGGCCTCCCTGTCCATCACCACCTCCCGGAGTTCACTCAGACTCACATCCATCAAACTGGTGATGCCATCCAGCCATCTCATCCTTTGTCGCCCCCTTCTCCTCCTGCCCCTAATCCCTCCCAGCATCAGAATCTTTTCCAGTGAGTCAACTCTTCACATGAGGTGGCCAAAGTACTGGAGTTTCAGCTTTAGCATCATTCCTTCCAAAGAAATCCCAGGGCTGATCTCCTTCAGAATGGACTGGTTGGATCTCCTTGCAGTCCAAGGGACTCTCAAGAGTCTTCTACAACACCACAGTTCAGTTTGCTAAACTTTCAAAATAGCCAAGACTCAGGAGTGACTCTAAACTAGTGGGTTGTTTTGCAGGATAAAATGAGAATATTTTCTAGCAATTCTAAAGGTGAAAAGAACAGAAACCAAATAATCTTTAAGAAAATTTACAGTGATGGAAGTATAGAAACATTAAGGGGGAAAGGAGTATTTGAAAATCGATTTCTTTATTTTGTTTATTTTTAGCTGTGCGGAGTCTTCCTGGCCGGGCAGGCTTTTCTCTAGTTGGGTGAATGGAGTCTGCTCTCCAGTTGCGGTGCTCAGGCTTCTCATTGCAGTAGCTTCCCTTGTTGGGGAGCACAGGCTCTAGGGCGCTCAGGCCTTAGTAGCTGTGGCATGTAGGCTCAGTAGGTGTAATCCCGGGCTTTAGAGCACAGGCTTGGTAACTGTGGTGCATGGGCTTAGCTGCTGCATGACATGTGGGATCCTCCTGAAACAGGGATCAAACCATTCTCATGCATTGGCCACTGAGCCACCAGGGAAGCCCAAGAGTCAGTTTTTGGAAGGACATGGCATTTTATGTCTGTATGCCATTTTTTATTTTTATTATAACAAATCTGCTTTTATTTTAAAGTAGACTAGACTGGGTAATAACTTTTCACCTCTAATTTATATTAAAATGACTGGGAAACACAAGATTTCTAGAAGCAAACCATTAGTCTATCAGTTAATGTTTTCAGAACTGAGAATTTTTGCAATACATACTTATTAGATAATTCTTTAGGGGTCTTTCATATTTCTATACCTATTGTATGTGAGGCACTGCCCTTCATTTATGGACAGTCTCAAGGATATTTACATAATGGGCACATGAAAAATAGAGAAAGTGTTGCCCTTTGGAGCAAAGGACAGGTTTACTTACAGCCAGTATCAGTCTCCAGAGCCAAGCCCAGGCATGGTCACTGCCCATAAGAAAAGATTCTGGCTCTCTAGACTCAGGGTTCCTTTACTTTAACACAACCAACCGTGAGTTACAGCTGTCCCCTGGCCCTTTTCCTGTTGTCGTGTGGGAAGTGGGGTTCTGGTAACCAGCACAAACATGCCGACACTTGGGTATTGCCATTGTGTTCTTCAGCTCTGTTCTGGGGATCTTGTGTTTTCTATCAGCATCCATGACACAATGCCAAGCTAACTTGTGAGCTCACAGGTAGAGTAAGAACCTCCATAAGTCTTGACAATAAATGCATACATTTATATAAATGCTGCTGCTGCTAAGTCTCTTCAGTTGTGTCTGACTCTGTGCAACCCCATGGATGGCAGCCCAGAAGGTTCCTCCATCCATGGGATTCTCCAGGCAAGAGTACTGGAATGGGGTACCATTGCCTTCTCCATATAAATGCTTACATTTATATAAATGCTTACATTTAATAAATGCTTACATTGCAAACATAGTGGTCTCTTCTCTTTGGAGTCTTGGTAAGCAGTGGAAAAGCTTTTTGTATTTGAAATGATTTTTCAGGATGTGTACAATAGAGAGATTAATGTGGATATAGTCTGACTTACTAATAAGCCCATATGGGTAGCAGTACTTGTTCATCCAGAAATTCTATATTGCTGGTTCTTGAGTTGACTATACCAAGGCCTTTGTGTGGATCACAACAAACTGTGGAAAATCCTTAAAGAGATGGGAATACCAGACCACCTGATCTGTCTTTTGAGAAACCTGTATAACCTGTATGCAGGTCAGGAAGCAACAGTTAGAACCAGACATAGAACAACAGACTGGTTCCAAATCAGGAAAAAAATACATCAAGGCTGTATATTGTCACTCTGCTTACTTAAATTACGTACAGAGTACATCATGAAAAAAGTTGGGCTGGATGAAGCACAAGCTGGAATCAAGATTGCCGGGAGAAATATCAATAACCTCAGACATGCAGATGACACCACCCTTATGGCAGAAAGCAAAGAAGAATTAAAGAGCCTCTTGATGAAAGTGAAAGAGGAAAGTGAAAAAGTTGGCTTAAAACTCAACATTCAGAAAACTGAGATCATGGCATCTGGTCCCATCACTTCATGGCAAATAGATGGGGAAACAGTGGAAACAGTGACAGACTTTAATTTTTGAGGCTCCAAAATCACTGCAGATGGTGACTGCAGCCACGAAATTAAGACGCTTACTCCTTGGAAGAAAAGTTATGACCAACCTAGACAGCATATTAAAAAGTAGAGACATTACTTTGCCAACAAAGGTCCATCTAGCTAAAAGCTATGGTTTTTCCAGTAGTCATGTATGGATGTGAGAGTTGGACTATAAAGAAAGCTGAGTGTCAAAGAATTGATGCTTTTGAACTATGGTGTTGGAGAAGACTCTTGAGAGTCCCTTGGACTGCAGGAGATCCAGCCAGTCCATCCTAAAGGAAATCAGTCCTGAATATTCATTGGAAGGACTGATGCTGAAGCTGAAACTCCAATACTTTGGCCACATGATGCAAAGAAATGACTCATTGGAAAAGACTCCGATGCTAGGAAAGATTGAAGGTGGGAGGAGAAGGGGAAGACAGAGGATGAGATGGTTGGATGGCATCACCAACTCAATGGACATGAGTTTGGGTAAACTTCAGGAGTTGGTGATGGACAGGGAGGCCTGGTGTGCTGCAGTCCGTAGAGTCACAAAGAGTCGCACATGACTCAGTGACTGAACTGAACTGAATTGAGAGTTGATACAGTTCAGATGAGCCTGAGACATTGTCCATAATGGTGATTTATTCATTTATATTTTAAACAATCATTTCTAAGTAGATCAGAAGTTTGCCAGAAAAGAAAGGCAAATACATCTCTCTTTCATATGAAGTCAGCTGTAATAATCTAAGAGATGATTTTGTGTTCTCAGTGGTTAGAGCCATCCAGTCTGATTTGTGCATAGCTACTTTGGTTGTTTAATATTCATATCAATTAGTCACATTGCTCTCTTCTGGATAATGCCAATTTTTTTCTCTATCTTGAAGGATTTCTTTTTCCAGAATCTATACAAACCACTCCTTCTCTGTGAATAACTTTTTTCTTTCAACAGATTACAGTTCAGCCAATTGGGTTTCACCTCTGTGTCATGATCGCTTTGTAGTAATTTAATCTCATTGAAGATCTGACTTTGCACCTTGGCCAGACTTCATTGTTTCCACATCTTCTCTGTCACACATTCACAGATAATAAGAGGAGTAGTTTTCAAGTTGTATTTACATGGAAAAGATAAGATATTCTAGTGGCACTTACATGAGGAAACAGTGATGCTTACTAAGCAGCCTGGGTTATATCGAAACCTCTCTCTTACTTTTGTTCTTCATACTAGTGGAGACAGTGAGAAATGTATGAGTTCCAAGGGTACAGTATCCACTTGGGAACTACACAACCAATCATAATCAATGAAATCGGTATTCTTCAAAATTGAGAATTATACAGGATATGTGATTATCTTAACAAAAAGAGTTTTGTGGCTGTACTGTGTGGTCAGTCACTCAGTGGTGTCCAACTCTTTGCGACCCCATGGGCTGCAGCCTGCCAGGCTCCTCTGTCCATGAGATTTCTCAGGCAAGAATACTGGAGTAGGTTGTCATTTCCACCTCCAGGGGACCTTCCTGATCCAGGGATCGGGCCCACGTCTCCTGCCTTGGCAGGAGGATTCTTCACCACTGAACCACCAGGGAAGCCCCCATTTTGTGGCTGTGCTTAGTCACTCTGTTGTGTCCACCTCTTTGTGACCCCATGGCCTGTAGCCCACCAGGGTCCTCTGTCCATGGGGATTCTCCAGGCAAGAATATTTGAGTAGGTTTCCATGCCCTTCTCCAGGGCATCTTCCCACACCAGGGATTGATGCCAGATCTCCCTTGTTGCAAGGCGGATTCTTTACTGTCTGAGCCACCAGGGAAGCCCATGAATACTGGAGTGGGTAGCCTATCCCTTCTCCAAGGGAACTTCCTGATCCAGGAATCAAACCAAGGTCTCCTGCATTGCAGGCAGATTCTTTACCAGCTGAGCTACCAGGGAAGCCCCTATTAGTGTTTAAATCAGAAAAGTAGATGTGTGAGCTTTATAGAGTTTCACTGACATGTTTATTTTCTAAGGATAAAAATGACCACGTGTTAGGGATTGGTCTTTGTATTAGTTCAGGTCTTCTCTGAAGCAGATGCCAAGGTAGGGTCAATCAAGCAAGAAATTTACAGGGAAGATGCTTGTGAGGGATAAAGGGGTAGATGTAGAAGTTTTAGGGAGAGCCATCAGACCACAATGTAGGTCTGACAGCTGTGAAAGGTAAAGGGGAAGGCAAAGAGGTTTGGAAAGAAGTCTCAGATTGCAAGGACCTAAGCGAGTTTTGCATTCCCGGGGTGAGTCCTTGGAGATGAGTCCATCTTCTGGCAGAGCAGGCTTGCGCTAGCAAGTTCTCTGCACTCTGTGCTTAGCCACTGGGCACACTCAGGTGAATTTAGATGGCTCTCCATCAACAATGTTCCCTGTAGCAGGAGACCTGGCTGGTGCATTTTTGTGACCTCTGGGGTTTTCATCCAAGTGATTTCAAAACCACAAAAGTCGTAATAATGAAAATACTATATGCTCTGTCTGTTCAAGGACATTCCAGATGGCTCAGTGGTCAAGAATTCACCTGCCAGTGCAGGAGTTGCAGGAGATGTGGGTTCGATCCCTGGTCTGGGAAGATCCCCTGGAGGAGGAAATGGCAACCCACTCCAGAATTCTTGTCTGGGAAATCCCATGGACAGAGGAGCCTGGCAGGCTACAGTCCATGGGGCTGCAAAGAGTCAGACACAACTGAGCACGCAAGCACACACGCCTGCCTGTTCTAACTACCTAGTTATCAAGACATAGTAGTGTCATACTTCAGATCTTCCAAATCACGTTTCTCATACTTGAAAATATCTGACATGAATATGACAAATGGTCACTAAGATATTTTTAAAGGAATTTAGTGTCAAAAATTTTAAAATATGGCTTCAAACTATTCATAGAATGTTCTAATGTATCATGTGATAAAAATTAATACAACAGCTTGTATGTATGCATTCAATGTCATTCTTTAATGTCTCTACCATTCATGTGGTGTACTGTACACTGCAGGCCACGAAGCTACAGTCCAGGTCTGGCAGCGTCTGCAAAAGCAAAGCCACCGACAATTTTCAGAACTCTGTGATGGATCCAAGTGTTCTCTAGCAGTCATTAATGACCAGTTTGTTTGTTTTTAATTAATAGATTTCATGGGAAATAGATGGGGAAACAGTGGAAACAGTGTCAGACTTTATTTTTTGGGGCTCCAAAATCACTGCAGATGGTGACTGCAGCCATGAAATTAAAAGACGCTTACTCCTTGGAAGAAAAGTTATGACCAACCTGGATAGCATATTAAAAAGCAGAGACATTACTATGCCAACTAAGGTCCATCTAGTCAAGACTATGGTTTTTCCAGTAGTCACGTATGGATGTGAGAGTTGGACTGTGAAGAAAGCTGAGGGCCGAAGAATTGATGCTTTTGAACTGTGGTGTTGGAGAAGACTCTTGAGAGTCCCTTGGACTGCAAGGAGATTCAACCAGTCCATTCTGAAGGAGATCAGCCCTGGGATTTCTTTGGAAGGACTGATGCTAAAGCTGAAACTCCAATACTTTGGCCACCTCATGCGAAGAGTTGACTCATTGAAAAAGACTCTGATGCTGAGAGGGATTGGGGGCAGGAGGAGAAGGGGACGACAGAGGATGAGATGGCTGGATGGCATCACGGACTCAATGGACGCGAGTCTGAGTGAACTCCGGGAGCTGGTGATGGACAGGGAGGCCTGGTGTGCTGTGATTCATGGGGTCGCAAAGAGTTGGACCCGACTGAGCGACTGAACTGAACTGATGTTTTACAGCAGTTTAGCTTTGCAGAAAAATTCAGTGGAAAGTATAAAGAATTCTTCCCCCCGTTCCTATCCCCCATCATTCCCCCTAGTGTTAATATCTGAATTTAGTGTAGGGTATTTGTTGTTGTTCAGTCACTAAGTCATGTCCGACTTTTTGTTGACTCCAGGGACTGCCGCACACCAGGCTCCCCTCTCCTTCGCTACCTCCTGGAGTTTGTTCAAATTCAATCTGTTGTGCGTTTAATGAATCAATATTGATATATTATTAAATGTCCATAGTTTACATTTGGGTGTACCTCCTTGTCTTGCTCATTCCGTGAGCCTTGTATAATGAGACATATCTATAATACCATTATTGCATCATACAGAATAGTTTCACTGTCATAAAAATACCCTGTGCTCTGCCTATTCATCTCTGGCTCCCCTCCTCCTCAACAAACCCCTGGCAACCACTGAACTTTTTATTATCTCCATAATTTGCTTTTTTCCAAAATGTCACATAGTTGAAATTATATACTAGGCAGCATTTTCAAATTGGCTTCTTTCACTTAGCAAAAAGTGTTCAAGGTCCCTTCATATCTCTTCAGTTATGCATTTAATGTCTCTTGGTTCTCCGTATCTTAAGATTTATGTCTTTTCCTCACTGTGTGGATGTGAAGTTAGTTTATAAATTCATCTACTGGGGAACATCTGGTTGCTTCCAAGTTTGGGTGGTTCTGAAAAAAGCTACTAAAAACATTCATATCGCAGTTTTTAACTCATTTGGGAAAATACCATTCAGTTTAAGTTTTTAACTTATTGGATAAATACCAAGGACTGTGGCTACTGGTCCACAAAGTAAGAGTGTGTTTGTATGAAACTGTCTTCCAAAGTGGCTGTGCTACATTAATGGGGTTTTTAAATAGGAGAGTCTTGTGTGGCCTCTTTAAAAAACAAAAATAATACCTTTGTGAAATCTTATCACTTCTCTCTTAGGGACACAAATGTGATTCTGTCTTCAGGTAGCAGAAGGAAATAATAAAGCAGGAAGGAAAGGTAGAAATGTTCTCTGCTCGCGAGACCCCAAAGCCTTTGTTGCACAACACAGAGCTTTAATCGTAATTGGGAATTTCTGAAAAGAACTTAGTGTTATGGTTGTTTTCATCTTCACCTCAGCTATTAATTAACATCCTTTTGGCAAGTAAACTTTGAGATTCTGGCCTTAGTCAAAGCTTGTATTTCCAAAACCTCGTGAACAGTATTGTTGGTAGTTTTAAAATATGCATTCACTGAAAATAACAACAGAAGGTAATGCTGTATTGTAGGAAAGGTATTAATTTTCTTCTAGGATTTCAGTCAGTGAGGATGGATTTTAAATCCTTTTCCATCCTCTTAAAAAAAAAATCTCTGTAAAGAGAAACAGATGGTCTACCCTGCCTAGCACACCTGTTTTACTGGTTACTCTTAGTCAGAGAAAGCTTTAAACACAAAACACTCACACCGATTTACTAAAAATACTGCATAATTATAATATGCATGTTCCTTTATAGAGTATAAAGAAACTGTGGTGTTTTCTAGTTTTAAAGTATCATTGTCATCAATGAAAGGAGATTTTACCTTAAAATTGAGAAAGTATCAATTGGTTTTTATTCAAACTATAAAAGTAAAGTTTGTTCAGTTTAATAATTTTAACAATGTGGAAAAATAAGAATGTGATAAAAACCACTGCAAATTTTAACACCTGGAAATAATCATTATTAATATTTTGGGTAACATACTTTCAAGTATCTTTCAACATATAGGCTTATAAAGTAAGGATAACATTATATATTATACTTAATAATCTAGTTTAAAAAATCTGTATTATGTTCTATACTTCTTTCCAGGTAGATACAAATGTAATTAATCATTGTTGTTTTTCATGGCTGCATAGTATTCCATTA
>SJYC01047415.1:0-16594 GCA_006408675.1 Madoqua kirkii | reverse complement strand
GATTAACAATTAGCTTATTATAATCTCTTATTTTTATGTGCAAATATTATATACCTATAAAATAATTTGAGGATTTATTATCTTCTTCCAACAAATTATTAGCACTGTAATTATCAGGTTAAACTTGTATGTATTTTAATTAAGTAATTAGTTTTGGCTGTGCTAGGTCTTCATTCCTGAGCGCAGACCTTCTCCAGTTGCAGTGAGCAGAGGCTGCTGTCTAGCTGTGTGCAGGCTGCTCGTTGTGACGGCTTCTCTTGTTGAGGAGCACAGACTCGGGGCATGCATTTCAGTAGTGCTTGTCTGGGCTTACTTGCTCCACAGCACATGCAGTCTTCCTGGACCAGGTATTGAACCCATGTCCTCTACATTGGTGGGTGGATTCTTAACCACAGAACCACCAGGGAAATCCTCTAAACTTGTATAGTATTTTGAAGTTACTATATCTTGCCAAACTTACCTCCAAAAGATTTGTACCCATCTAACTCTTACCAACATGAAAGAGTTGGCATTTTCTCACCAACTTAACAACCATGGGTATTTGATAAGTTTAAAAGGTACTTATAGGTAAAAAATTATATTTCAATGATATGCCTACTTCTATTTATTTAAATTTGAAGCTGAACATATTTTCATTTGCCTGTTGATTATTTGTTTTAATTTTGTCCTTTGCCCATATTTCTTCTATTAGATAATATTTTTCTGGTAGGCTGAAGATCTCACTCTATGTTAAACTAAGCAAAATGAGTTTACTGAATTTTTAGAGGAGCTGCTTTTCTTACATTTTGGATTGGAAGCCTTAAATTTTAGATTTTATCCGTAACTGTACAGGGAAATTACTTAAATTCTTCTAAGGAAAAAAATGCATATTGCTAGGATAAAATGATTTAAATGACTTTCATTTTTACTGCCTAAAGAGAGTCAAATGACAGTTGTAAAAAAATAATGTCTAAGAGTCACTTTCTGATTGTCAGTTGTTCACTAGCAATAAAAATCAAGGCAAACCAAAGAACACAGAACTAATTTGTGTAGCATGTACACCACTTTTAGTGGATGGTCCCTATGAATTCTTTTTTGCACTCTAAAATGATAGTCTGTAAGGTCTACTCATTGTATTGCTTGCAGAAAAAAACCTGAACTCAGAAAATAGCATAAAAGCATGCCCCCATTGTGAAAATCAAAGCCACGTGTGTTTCCGATTATTTTTAATTAGGCAGTCCATGTCACCCCAGAGAGCAAGCTACCCTAAATTAACGTTTCTACATTGTTTCCTGAGGAACATAGTAAATTCCAACATTTACTTGACTAAGTCTCCAGGTTCTGCCTTATTCCAGGGTCCCTAAAGAATGTGATTTACTAGCAGATAAAAGCTTCTCTTTTTAATCTCTGAGCCTAGAAAATAAATGGGTGTCATCCTCTGAGGTCTCTAGAGAAGGGTCAGAAACAGCAGAAGTCTAACATGTGGGTTTGTTGTCACTGGATTGATTTTTGGGGGGAATTAGTTTTTCAACCCATCAAGGATATACTGCAATATAGTGGATTTCCTGTATAGAAATGTTGAGTAGAGACTTAGGCTTATGATCTAGGTCATCAAGAAACAGATCTACAACAAAATTTCTTAGCCTTTCTTAATTGTAAAAGAACACTTCTCAAAGAGGCAGCATCATATTTAATCGGGTTCTCTCTTTCATCCCTTTCTGTGGAAAGCATGAGCTCGCTACTCGGTGTGCAAGTCTATGACACAATATTCTGCTCCTGAAAAGCATAGGATGATTCATCTTGTTCAAGCCATAAGTAATCGAGATGAGAAACAAAAGTGTGAGTTTCTTCTTCCTCTAGTTGTCTTTTAGAGAAAGGATTTGTGGGAGAAGTGTGTCCCGACTGTGGGAGAGGGAGAGGGTGGGATGATTTGGGAGAATGACATTGAAACGTGTATACTATCATGTAAGAAACGAATCGCTAGTCTAGGTTCGATATGGGATACAGGATGCTTGGGGCTGGTGCACTGGGATGACCCAGAGAGATGGTTTGGGGAGGGTGGTGGGAGGGTGGGGAACTCATGTACACCTGTGGCGGATTCATGTCAATGTATGGCAAAACCAATTTAGTATTGTAAAGTAAAAAAGCAAAACAAAAACAAACTATAAATAAGGACTAAATTTAAAAATAAATAAAGAAAAAAGAAAAAATATTCAACTATTAAAAAAAAAGAAAAAGTGATTTTTGTGTTCATGTGAAAGGCTGTCTTATTCACATGTTCTCTATTGGTTTTATGAGAATATCTTATTTCCTAATTAGGTTGAAGACTAATGATTTTCTTGTGTTATGTCACAGCATATGCAGTGAGTATTGGCTTATATAATAGGTTGTTTTGCATGAATTTGGGAAAATGAGCTAAACGTATCTACAATTATGTGACACAAAAACCAATTTAGTATTGTAAAGTAAAAAGCAAAACAAAAACAAACTATAAATAAGGACTAAATTTAAAAATAAATAAAGAAAAAAGAAAAAATATTCAACTATTAAAAAAAAAGAAAAAGTGATTTTTGTGTTCATGTGAAAGGCTGTCTTATTCACATGTTCTCTATTGGTTTTATGAGAATATCTTATTTCCTAATTAGGTTGAAGACTAATGATTTTCTTGTGTTATGTCACAGCATATGCAGTGAGTATTGGCTTATATAATAGGTTGTTTTGCATGAATTTGGGAAAATGAGCTAAACGTATCTACAATTATGTGACACAATTTATTTAGAATAAAGTTGTGCCTTGAAGACGATATGAATAACTCAAAGAATTCTGCAAAACAGGGTGTATCTCAAAATAATTTAAGAAGATATATTTAATAGTTTTCATGGACTATAGTAAATCTCTTCTGAAAACAGACCATTACTATATATTCTTTGTGAATGTGTGTGTGTGTGTATGTCTACATGCATTCTCTACCATGGTGTAAAATCCATTTTAATCCAAAATATAAATAATTAAGGATAGAAGCACACAGCATTTTATAAGTTTGATTCCTAGGTAAAAATACACTATTAAAAGCTTTTATGCAAAAATAGTAATCAAATAGAAAACTGACCACTGGCTATTTGTTCTTGCATAAAAGACTGTTATTAGACATATCTCTAAAGCTAAACTGGAACTTCAGGTTTCATTAGCCTCTCTCTTTAACTACACCATCTGTATTCAGAGGAGAAAAGAGCATTTATGTTCCTAAAATACATACCCACACTCGATTCTAGATAACAGGTGATTAAATGATGTCTTACTACATGCATTTTTTAAAATAGAAGAGTTTCATTTAGATGTTTCTATAAATCAGTCAAAAAAAGAAAAGCAGAGACATTACTTAGCCAACAAAGGTCTGTCTAGTCAAAGTTATGGTTTTTCCAGTTGTCATGTATGGATGTGAGAGTTGGACTATAAGGAAAGCTGAGTGCTAAAGAATTGATGCTTTTGAACTGTGGTGTTGGAGAAGACTCTTGAAAGTCCCTTGGACTGGAAGGAGATCCAACCAGTTCATCCTAAAGGAAATTAGTCCTGAATATTCATTGGAAGGACTGATGCTGGAGTTGAAACTCCAATACTTTGGACACCTGATGCGAAGAACTGACTTATTGGAAAAAACCCTGATGCTGGGAAAGATTGAAGGCAGGAGGAGAAGGGGAAGACAGAGGATGAGATGGTTGGATGATATCACCAACTCAATGGACGTGGGCTTGAATAAACTCCAGGGGTTGGCGATGGACAGGGAAGCCTGGCATGCTGCAGTCCATGCGGGCTCAAAGAGTTGGACATGACTGAGCAACTGAACTGAAATGATAAGTCAGTCATAATCTGGAGTTTTCCTAATGATTTACATTAATGTCAATATCCTATATAGACAATAATGGACAAAGATGTGGAATGCTCTGTTAAAAACATAATTTAAAAGTATTTTAATACATTTTATAGTATAATAGACTATTTTTAGTAAATGTCATCATTACCCTACATAATAAATTAATAGTTAATGTTGCATAAAATAGGTTAAGCAGATTTGAACACCAACATTCTAGAATGAAAAAATAGACTCTGACTCTTATAACTACTACAGTATAATATCATGAGTGTTTCCAAAGATATGTTTTAGTAGTTAGAATTTTTTAAAATTGAAGTTTACAAGGCACACAGAAAAAAAATGTAGCAATGAGATCAATGATTTCCATGTCCTTTTGCCTAAACAACCCATTCTTTGTCAATTACACAGATTCCATTTTTCTGTTATCTTATAATTATAATGATATTAATATTTACTTGGCACTTATTGCCAGGTGCTATGCTATCTCTGTATAAGCTTGGTTGCTTAGTCATGTCCAACTCTATGTAGCCTTCCTCCTCTGATCATGGAATTTTCCAGGCAAGAATACTGGAGTGGGTTGCCATTTCTCCTCCAGGGGATCTTCCTGACCCAGGAATCAAACCCGAGTCTCCTGCATCTCCTGCATTGGCAGGCAGATTCTTTACCACTGAACAACCTTGGAAGCTCTTATGCTAGCTCACTGAATTCTTAAAATAACACTATGAAGTAGGTATTTCTATAACCACAGATGAAGAAATTAAGGCTTCAGAAAGTTAAATAACTTTCCTAAGGTCACAAGGGGACACCTAAGATACAAATCTAATTGCTCTCATAAGTATGAAGCCTATGCCCTTAGCTCTCATTTATTACTTCAAAAATTGCTTCTTGGGCATATACTATGTGTCAGGCACCCTACTGTATAATGAGGATAAGGTAATCAACCAGGAAATTCCTGATCTCAATGAAAGTAAGCAGGAGAGACAAAGAAAAAAAGTCTGAAAGACGAATGACTAAAATAATTACAGTTGTGAGAAGCAGTGTAGCACAAACATATATCTCCTGGGAATAGGGCATTGCTGAGTTAGGCCCTTCTCCCTGACGTAACTGGGTCATCTGGTTTATGCAGTAACATCTGTTTGATATTCTGTGGTCCTGCACTGTTTCATTCTCAAGGAAGCTGAAATAGCAGAAACCAGAAAAGTCTTCGAGGTGTGTTACTGACAAATCTGGGCTTCTCTGTGGCTCAGTGGTAAATAATCTGCCTGCCAATGCAGGAGATGAGGGTTTGATCCCTGGGTCGGGAAGATTCCCTGGAGGAGGGCATGGCAACCCACTCCAATATTCTTGCCTGGAAAATCCCAAGGACAGAGGAGCCTGGCGCACTACGGTTCAGGAGGTCACAGAGAGTTGAACACGACTGAAGCGACTTAGAACACATGCACGCAGGCACACTGAAAAACCCATCAGTGGGACTGTTCCTCCAACCGTAAAGGAAACTAGAGAGCTGTATGCCGGGACGGATGATCCCACTCCATAGCAGAAGCTTGCTGCCAGAGTCTAGACGCATGCCACTCCTCAAAGTGGCCAGACTGGGTCTCAGATCCACCTGGTAGACAGGGCCAGACTTTTAAAATGTGTATACCAGAACAGATGGCTATCACCCGATGGGAACAACCCAGCTACCATCCCATTATGGCTTATTTTATGATTTTATCGTGGGGCTAGTGGTAAAGCCAGTGCAGGAGATATAAGAGATGCAGGTTGGGAAGATCCCTTGGAGTAAGGAAATGGCAACGCACTCCAGGATTCTCACCCAAATCCCACTGACAGAGAGGCTTGGCAGGCTACAGTCCATGGGGTCACAGAGAGTTGGACATAACCGATTGCGCACACACACATGATTTTACTGAAACTGACTGAAACTGAAGTCGCTCAGTCGTGTCTGACTCTTTGCAACCCCATGGAGTATAGCCTACCAGGCTCCTCTGTCTGTGGGATTTTCCAGGCAATAGTACTGGAGTGGATCGCCATTTCCTTCTCCAGGGGATCTTCCCGACCCAGGGATAGAACCTGGGTCTCCCACATTGTAGACAGACACTTTACCATCTGAGCCACCACTGGGGCCTTATATTTCAATAAATTCCAGTTGCATCTTGAGGCAAGGGTTGCACCTCCAAGAATACTGTCAATCAGACTCATGGCTCCATTTTTACCTAACACTGTTTCCTCATTTAAGGTACATACCTGATGATATAACAGTACACAGCCTTGCTTTTAATCTCGTGACTTGAACAGGTCCCTTATATATATTAGTGGATGTCTCCTTATACTTATGTTTCATCAATAACCTTGCTGCTAAGTCACTTCAGTCGTGTCTGACTCTGTGTGACCCCATAGACGGCAGCCCACCTGGCTCCGCCATCCCTGGGATTCTCCAGGCAAGAACACTGGAGTGGGTTGCCATTTCCTTCTCCGGTGCATGAAAGTGAAAAGTGAAAGTGAAGTTGCTCAGTTGTGTCTGACTTTTAGCGACCCCATGGACTGCAGCCTACCAGGCTCCTCCATCCATGGAATTTTCCAAGCAAGAGTACTAGAGTGGGGTGCCATTGCCTTCTCCGTCAATAACCTTAAAAATACCCATTACCACCCAAGGAAGCAAATTTGTTTCCTCATTGTTCTGCAGGCTAGAAATCTGAGATGAAGGTGTGGGCACAGTTGGTGTCTTCTGAGGCCTATTTCCTGGCTTGTGGCTGGCTGTGATGCCTCCGTGTCTTCCCATGGTTTTCCGTGTATGTGTGTGTTGTGTTGTTCAGTCACTAAGTCTTGTCTGCCTCTTTGAGACCCCAAGGACTGCATCACACCAGGCTCCTCTGTCCACTATATCCCAGAGTTTGCTCAAACTCACGTCCATTGAGCCAGTGGTGCTATGTTTGTGGGTGTCCTAATCTCCTCTTCTTATAAAAACACCAGTTATATTGGGTTAGGGGCCACCCTAATGACCTCATGGTAATTTAGCTGCCTCTTTAAAGGCCCTGTTTCCAAATATAGGCACATTTGGAGGCACTGGGAGTTAGGATTTCAACATGTGAACTTGAGGGTGGAGAGGTACACAATAGCGCTTGTAACAGGAGAGTTTATAAGAAATGAGAGGTACCCAGCCAAGGCTATTCTTCACTTACAGAGTGTGCTCAGAGTAATGGACATGACTGAGCAAACTCTGGGAGACAGAGAAAGACAGAGGTTTATGGTAACTCCTCAATTCCTGATAGCTCCTAAATATGGCCTGAGGGTGACATGGGGGTCTCCCCCCTACCCCTCTACAGAAGGCGGCTTCCCCTGACACAGTGCTTGCTACAGAGGTGTGTGCACCCTGGACAGGAAGCTGGCGTGTATGGTGTTAGTTGCTCAGTCATGTCTGACTCTTTGCAACCCCATGAACTGTAGCCCTCCAGGCTCCTCTGTCCATGGATTCTCCAGGCAAGAATACTCGGGTGGGTTGCCACGCCCTCCTCCAGGGGATCTTCTCAACCCAGGGATTGAACCCAAGTCTCCCACATTGCAGGCAGATTCTTTACCATCTGAGCCACCAGGAAGCTGAATCATTTCCTGAAAGTGATGCCATTCCCTTGCAGTTCTCCTGAAGAAGTCCATGGGCAGAATGGGTATGCTGGCCGTTTTTTTTGTTTGTTTGTTTTTTGAATACTTGTTAATTCCTCCATACTCCCTACCTTTTTTTCCCTAAACAAGCAGAAATCAGGGCTTAGGCTCAGGAGCCTTTGTCAAGCCCCAGTATCCAGCCCTAGGCATCTTGCCTATTTGTTTTCCTTGAATTCATGAGGTCACCTATGTTTGCACTGGTGGCAAATGATTCTGTTTTCCATTTCAAATTGTGATATGTGTTTTATTTAACATGAAATATTTAAGTTAAAAAAAGTGGATCAATTCAAAGAAAAATATTCATGATGGCATAGGTAGGAGGCAGATATTAAAAAATCAGGAAGGTGATCTCAAGAGATCTGAAGTCTTAGATATGCAGCTCTGATATGTAAATTGGACCATAAAGTTGAATCATAAAGAAGGCTAAGCACTAAAATATTGATTCTTTGGAATTGTGGTTCTGGAAAAGACTCTTGAGAGTCCTTGGACAGCAAAGAGATCAAACCAGTCAATCCTAAAGGAAGTCAACTCTGAATATTCACTAGAAGGACTGATGCTGAAGCTCTAATGCTTTGACCACCTGATGCGAAGAGCCGAATCACTGAAAGACCCTGATGCTGGGAAAGATTGAGGGCAGGAGGAGAAGCAGGTGACGACAGAAGAGGATGAGATGGTTGGAAGGCATCACTGACTCAATGGTCATGACTTGGAGCAAACTCTGGGAGATAGTGAAAGACAGGGAAGTCTGGCATGCTACAGTCCATGGAGTCACGAAGAGACAGAACTTAGTAACTCAACAACAACAACATGTAAGATAAGCAGAGACACTGGTTTTACTGACCCTTGAGTTGTTCACTAAGGGACACTCCTTAGAAAAATGACATTTCTGGTTCCACCCTGAGCCTCCACTGCCAGTATTGTCATCAATCTTGCTGCCAAGGGCCTGGTTCACTTCCCAGAGTGATGTCTCTTCTCCACCAGCACCCAAGAGGAGATAGAGCGGGTCAGAGATGCCAGTCATTTTTTTTTCTCTGTTGACAACTGCCATATCTAGTATGTAAACTGTCTCTATCCCCAGGACAGACATTTACTCTCTAGAGCCTCCCTCTTTTACTTTAGTTCCAACCTTGACATTTGTAAGGCCCTCATCTCAGCTAAGGAGCAGCTACTAAGAGAAGTTTAGTGCAGACACACGTAGACAGAGTATTTTTGACTTGAATCTGAAAACTTCCAGGAAATTCCAGTATGTATCTGATTCATAATTCTTTCCTATGCTCGTTTCCTCTGTCACACTTTGTTTTTACAATTTGGAGTTTCATTCCTAGCTTCCAGTCTCGATTTCTGGTTTAATACTAACTTTAAGAGTCAGGTAGTTCAAATAGGAGGCTAGGCTTATGTTTGTGTTGGATATTTGAGCTTTGTAAACACTTGTAAAATGTTTTATTTGCAAGAATAAGCTATCTGCTCACTAGAGATTGGCTTAATAATGGTTTCAAAAGAGTTATTAATACATGGAGGAAGTGCTTATGGTATAATAAAGAAAACAGGTTATACAACAGCGTTTCTGGTAAAGCACTACTTTGAAAAGCATTGTACACACACACACACACACACACACACACACACGCTTTACAGTTTATTCATATGTAATTGAAAGACTATGCTGTAATATTATCAATGGTTCTTTAGCTAGAGGGATTATGAGGATTTTAAATTTAGTCTTTTTACTTTTCTATATGTTTTTTTTTTGGAATATACCTTTTATTTGCAGTTTTAAAAATTGAGGAAGAGTTGATAAAATTATGCAAGTTTTAGGTGTGTGACAGTGATCCACAGTTTTTAAAGGTTACACTCCCTTTACAGTTTTAATAAGCATCATCTATCCTCCCCATGTTATAGAGGCTATCCTTGTAGCTTATTCATTTTGCACATAGTAGTTTGGACTCTTAACCCCCTGCCCCTATCTTGCCCCTCCCTTCTTCCCTCTCCCTCCTGGGAACCACTAGTTTGTTCTCTGAATCTATGAGTCTGTTTCTTTTTTGTTATAATCACTGTTTTTAGTTTTTGGATTCCACATGTAAGTGATCCTATACAGTATTTGTCTTTCTCTATCTGACTTATTTCACTTAGCTTAATAGACTCCAAGTCCATCCTTGTTGTAGCAAATAGTAAAATTTTATTCTTTTTTATGACTGAGCAGTAATCCATTGTGTGTGTGTGTATCTATATCGGTATGTATTGATCCATCCCTCTGTTGATGGACACTTGGCAGTTATAAATAATGCTGCTATAAACATTGGGATGCCTGTATCTTTTCAAATTAGTGTTTTCATTTTTTTCAGATACATACCCAGAAGCAGGATTGTTGGATTATATGAAAGTTCTGTTTTTAGTTTCTGAAAAACTTCCATAATGTTTTACACAGTCGCTATACCAGTTTCCATTCCCAGCAAGTGTATGAAGGTATCTTAATTTTCTGCACTGAATTTTTATTTTGTTTAAAATTTGAAGAAGAAACCATTAAATTAGCTTATGTAAAAAATTCTTTTATTCAAATGTTTCAAAGGTGATATCTATACCATGTAAAAAGGTGACTACTGCCGGCCAGGATTTTTTAAGAAATCATGTCTGCATTTTTTTTTTTTTTAAATGAGAAAAGGATGGTAATGCTTAGTCTTGAACCTCTACCAAAGAGACATAGTCTTAGATGAGATACAGGGTCAATGAAACAATACAAGTTAGGCTGCTTTCTGTATTATCACTAGGCTAGGTGAAATCTTTTTTTAAACAAAAACAATAACAGTCTTTATCACAAGACTTGTGGACTTGTGAAACCAAAACAGCAAGTGAAAAGAGGCTGACATCAGGATGAAATGTGAATAACCAACTACATTATTTTATTATTTTACAAACATTTATTTTTGGCCCCTCACATTAAAAAGCTTTTTCTACAGCCATGTTGCTCAGTAATTTTGATGTGGTCATCCTTCAGATCCAACAAGGCTCCCTACAGTAACTAATTTTCAGTGTGACAAGTAAAAGAGCCGCATACAGGTACAGATCAGAATAGGGAGGGGAATGTAACTCTGATAAAAAATATTTGTAGATGCTTCTGATATCCCGCACATGGGTAATTACTGCTTTATGTTATTTTGTTATATTTTATTGAATATTTAGTTTAACATCACAGGGAACCACCTGTTTTCTAAAAAAAAAAAAGCTTTATTCTGCTAAACATTGTTGGTTTTATTGCTGTTTAGTTACTAAGTCATGTCCAACTCTTTTATGACCCCATGGACTGTAGCCCGGCAGGCTCCTCTGTCCATGGGATTTCTCAGGCAAGAATACTGGACTGGGCTGCCATTTCCTTCGCTGGGAGATCTTCCCTACTGAGGGACTGAACCACATCTCCTGCACGGCAGGCAGATTCTTTACCAGCAAGCTAGCAGGGAAGCCCACGACCTTTGTTAATGCTAGTCCATTCTCCCTTCTCCTTTCCTAACTGTATCCTATCTTGCTGTCCTTTCTCCACAGTTCCTGTGCTTCAGGGAAATGTGACTTCATCTCCAGCCTCAGGGTCAGGCCTGGCTGGTTCAAACTGAATCTGAAACTCTTGCAACAGTGTCTGGTTTAGGCAACTCAGCTGTGACATTCCCCTGGCCACAGGATTGTTCAGAAATGAGCCTGAGGGATAGTGTGAGCCAATGAGACTCCAGCTGCTTAAAAAGAAATGTTCTCAGTGTTAGGAGAAAGCCCTTCTGATAGATGCTGCTTCTCTGGAATCATTCTGGGTTATTACAGTCTCTTCTCACTGAGTGATGCTGATTGAGGATGAAATAACTCAAAACAAAGAGCACAAATAACATACCACAAGGGACTGCATGAGCCCTGAAGCTCTCTCTACTTCCAAAGTACCAGGTACAAACATTATCTAATGCTATCAGCCAGTTGGGGTCAAGTCTTCCACCTCTTGAAGCTGAAAGCATACTGATACAATATATGTAATATAGAAGAATTCCTCAAAATATAGTTTTATAATTTTAGTGTGAAGTCTTCCCAGGCTGGAATAACAAAGAAAGAGAAGCTGCTTGACCTTCTATAATTATTGATTTAAGTTGATCACTTTAAACAGCATCTTAAATAGTCATTCTAAAAGTTTCCATTAAATACAGCATAAAATATGGTTGGTTATAAGAGGCTTTTAGCAATCACAAAATACCAAAGATCTTAAAGCAAATTTCAATGATAGGATTTGTGCTTAAACTATGTTTTACCTGTAATGTCCTTGAGATCTAATCTTAAAATATGATTGCTGATAAGAGATTAAGATACATTTCTACCTGAATAATTTATTGTGTCACGTCATCAAGTTGAAGAATTACAGTGAAGAGCGTTCAATAACTTTTTATAATAACATCCTTACATTTTTTAGTGGTCCTTTTTCAAATAATTCATTCTTTTACATTTATTGAAATGTTTAAAAATAATAAAAAAATAGAAGCAAGTAATTTAAAAAAATGAACTCAACTTTTTCTTTCTTTGGTGAAATTTCATATTTTGTTCAATAGCTTGTATGTCTAAGAAATCAGTACCTTTTAGGGGCATGGGAAGAGGAGGAGGTGATAAACAAATGATGTTTTCTAGCAGAAAGGTAACTGCGCTACAAGTGTATGTTTTGAAAATTACTTAGATGCCAAAAGAATTGTGGAAAACTTGTGTTACATTTTGATAGAAAATCTTCTGTCCTTCAAAGATACTTATTTTGAGCATTTCCATTTTCCATTAAACTCAGCAGTAATTATCCTGCAGACTACAGATCCATAAGTGCTTTGGCATCCATCCTTCATTATTGCTGCTGCTAAGTCACTCCAGTCGTGTCCAACTCTGTGCGACCCCATAGACGGCAGCCCACCAGGCTCCTCCATCCATGGGATTTTCCAGGCAAGAGTGCTGGAGTGGGGTGCCATTGCCTTCTCTTCCTTCATTATTACTTGCATTTAATCTGCTAGATTCATATTTTCTACATATTATAATAGCATGTAGCCACAAAAGAAATAAAGTATACAAGCTGGCTGAACATTGATCATCTAGATTTAAACTGACTTCTATTTTGCTGACATAAGAAAGCAGGAAAAAGAAAGAGCTTCACTGAAAGAGAATGTTCTTTAATTAAGGGAAATGTATTAAATTAACTCTATTTTTTGTGTTTAATTCACATATGAGATTTTTACAGAGAAAACAGTAGCTGATAAAGTCCAAATAACTAATATAAACTGATTTATAGGTTCTGTTTCCAAAATTTTATTCCAATGAGGCTTTGTTTTAGGGGGAAGATTTATAAACAATACCCCAATGAGTGAAGTTTCAACTAACGTAAATAATCTGGATATGTTACTATCTTTTACTATAACCATGGTTGATTCAGGGAGAAGGAGAGAAAAAAAAATGCATGGAATAGTTGCCTCATTATTGGATATCAGATTAAATTGTTTGATTTAAATGGATGTAAAGTTAATGAATACAGGGAACTGCTATGAAGTTCCACCTTTTCTTATCAAAATGATAACATTAGGCACCCATACTCATGAGAACCAGGCTGGGTGGGGAGAAAGTTAATTGATCTAGGCAGAAAACCTTCAGGGGAAAGGACAAGAAGAAAAGAAACCTGGCCCTGTGTGTAAAATGAGCACTCCCTCAGCTCTATTCTGAGAAGTGGTAAATTAACCATTTGGATGGACTGATAGTTGGGTTCCACTGCAATGCATTTGTTATACCATGTAATACTTTTTAAATGGAAACCAATTCAAGCTCTGGAATGTCTGCTCAGTTTTCCTAAAACTTAGAAGCTTACATTAATTAAAAAAACAAAACAAAAAACAACAGTGAACCTGATGGAACAGAGATATATGATAAATTTATATAATTGCCCTGATTAAGTTCAGAGGTAAATTTTCCAGGCTAGATAGCAGTGTGAAGTTGGGTATTTGAAATCTGAAGAAACTCCTGGGAATCTTATGGTTCTAATTTGGTCCACTTAAGAAATAAGAGAAAGTCTTGAAAACTTAATTTCTACATTAAAAAAAAAATGAAGTGTAAAAGTTTGACAAAAGTAAGCTACTAGCTAAATATAACAAAATAATATTATAGCATTTTATTTTGAAGAAGTAAATGTTCCAAGAAAATGTTTAATATTTTGATAAATTTACTTTTTAATGGAGGATATTAGTTAAATATGTCATATCATGTTAGGTTTAGAGTCCATCTGCTGGCTAAAATACATTCTAGTTTTGTCAGTTCATTCAACAGATATTTATTAAATGCCTACTGTGTGTCAACCACTATTTTGGACCCTGGAGATAGAAAATAAAATAAGATCCTGTCCCATGGAACTTAATTTATAGATTGTCTTTTATTGGCAGTTGTTCAACTAATATAATGACTTGCTAACTTAAAGATTTGGAATGAACTGTACCAAAGCTGTTACCATTTCCAATAAGAAAACAGCAACAAACAAGTTATAAAATGTCCTTTTAACTTCACCCTGCCGAATAGCCATCATTTTGGTGTGTTCATATTGGTTAATAGAGTTGATGGAAACCAGTTTGTTACTGCTGGATGGTGGACAAAACTATAAAGAATTCTGCTGAAGTCTATTAAAATATTTCTTTTCCCTGTTTTAACTATCCTTCTCCCTCCCTGATGGAGTATTCCTTTTTCCTGCTCAGACTTCTTATGGCACTGCCAGTGAGGACACTGATGAAACACATTAGTTTTATATCTCCTTTTCCTCTTCTTTGACTTTTCTTTTTTTCCTCCTTTTAACACATGTAGAATAATTATCCTTTTCAAGGCTAATTCACTCACTCTCATCTCTGACATCCTTGCAAAATCGTTTCACTATTGTCATCTTACCTTTGAGACTTTCCCAAAGTATGACAGCAAGTGCTTCCCAGGTGCTCCTTTGGTTAAGGATTCGCCTACCAGTGCAGGAGACACGAGAGATGTGGGTTCCCTCCTTGAGTTGGGAAGATCCCCTGAAGGAGGAAATGGCAACCCACTCCAGTATTCTTGCCTGGAAAATTCCATGGACAGAGGAGCCCAGAGAGCTATAGTCCATGGGGCTGAAGAGTCTGATATGACTGAATGGGCATGCACACACACACACACACACACACACACACACACACACACACACACAGAGTTCAGTTCAGTTCAATAAATTATTTCTTTTCATATTGTTAAAAGTTCCTGAGATCAAGAGAATTACAAAGTGTTTTTAATGTATTGAAGAATGGCTGTTGCAATCTGATCAGGAAAATTTCAAGACTACATTTCTTGAGCTGTACCAAATTATGTGTTTATACACTTGGATGAATTACATCTCCATTACTCTCTATCACTGGTGTAGATGTAATTCTATGATTGCTGTAAATTTGGCTTTATTTATTTAGCAAGACTCTATTGAGCCTCTATTACAAATTGACTTGACACTCTTCCAAGCACTAGCAATAGGCTAATGAACAAAACAGACATGCTTTCTAACTTACTGGGATTTAAAGTCACTGATATTTGGAAGATTATATATTTCTGGTTAATGTGAGGATAAGTCAGTCAATGTTGACATTGCAGTTTTTAGCCACACACACACACACACACACACACACACACACACAAAAAACACCCACTGATTTTTACCTTGTATTCAACTTTTATCTAGGACATTAGTCATTTTTACGATAGAAAACCAATTCACAATTATAAAAATTTGCAGAGTACACTAATGTTCTGTTATCACACTCAACAGTCCTAAGAGTACCTCTCAGCTAAATGTCCAACCATTTAAATCTAGCATGACTAGAATATCGAAGTCAACCAACCTCAGAACTTCATTTACTACATTGACATAATAATGATTTCAATATATAATTAGTCTTTAATCTTCTCTAACTTCTGCTGGACAAGGGATAGGCTACCCACTCCAGTATTCTTGGGCTAACCTTGTGGTTGAGCAGGTATAGAATCCACCTGTGATGTGGGAGACCTGGGTTCGATCCCTGGGTTGGGAAGATTTGAAGAAGGGAAAGGCTACCCACTCCAGTATTCTGGCCTGGAGAATACCATGGACTGTATAGTCCGTGGGGTCACAAAGAGTTGGACATGACTGAGCAGCTTTCGCTTTCACTTTTCAACCTCTTAGAGTACTATGTGGAAGTATGATATTACTTCCACTTAGACATTATATTTAACCTCACATATGCAGATGAAAAAACTCTAATGGCAGAAAGCAGTGGTTGGATAGCATCACAGACTCAATGGATATGAGTTGAGCAAGCTCCAGAAATTAATGAAGGACAGGGAAGCCTGGCACAAGGTCGTCCGGGTTGCAAACAGATATGTGGAAGTATGATATTACTTCCACTTAGACATTATATTTAACCTCACATATGCAGATGAAAAAACTCTAATGGCAGAAAGCAGTGGTTGGATAGCATCACAGACTCAATGGATATGAGTTGAGCAAGCTCCAGAAATTAATGAAGGACAGGGAAGCCTGGCACAAGGTCGTCCGGGTTGCAAACAGTTGGACACAATTTAGCAACTGAACAACAACAAAAAGACATTATGTTTCCTCCTTTCACTATTGCAAATAGCTTTTAAGATATGAATCTAGCTCAAGAATATAAGTGAAGGCCTTTCTAAGTAAATAACCGACTGGAGAGGAGGGCTGATGAACGGAGTTGGCAGGCCAGGGTTGGTGGGGGGAGGGGGGGAGGTGGCAGTGGTGTTGGAGGCTGAAAGTGTGTTAGTCGCTTAATTGCAACTAAGAGGCACAGTTACTCATTGTCTGACTGTGACCCCCTGGACTGTAGCCCAGAAGGCTCCCATGTCCATGGGATTCTCCAGGCAAGAACACTGGATTGGGTTGCCATTTCCTTCTCCAGAGGATCTTCCCAACCCATTTATTGAACCTGTCTCCCAAATGGCAGGCAGAATCTTTAACCCAAGTAAGATGGTAAGTGTTGCAAGAGGCATCAGAGGGCAGACACACTGAAACCATACTCACAGAAATCTAGTCAATCTAATCAT
>SJYC01047414.1:0-22885 GCA_006408675.1 Madoqua kirkii | reverse complement strand
GACTTTTCAGTAGCTATGATGAGTTGATTTTAAAAGTGATAGTGTCATTTGGGGTAAAAATTTAGAGAAAAAGAACTATGTGAAAATTTTACTATGTGAAAAAGTCCCTTAGTTTCTTAGTTTTAATGATTTGTCAGATTTTTTTTCTGACCTGAGATTATTCTTTGGCATTCAAGGGTGGTTTACAGTCCAGATTTTTGGCCCTGGCAGATATACTAATGCAAAACAATGAGGTATATTGATGGCAGTTCCTGATTCTTTTACAGCTATTAGGTAAGGTCTGAGATTGTTCATATAAAAAGGTAATAACTAAATGGCATTTACTACATTTAAGTCTTGAACTAAGGAATCATTTGTGTTACCATTGTACAGCTGAAACAGAGGCTAAAAGAAGTAAAATGACTTGTTTAAGGTCACCAGCATGCAAATGGCAGAGGCAGGTACCCAAACTCTTATCTCCTGGATATTCTTTCCATTGGAGACCCTTAGTTTCAGTGCTCTGACTTCCCTTTTCTGAGAGTTTAATGCTAAACAAGTGTTTTACACTCTGATAACCTTGTATTTTGCTTGTTGTTGTTGATCTGTTTTGCTAATATTCTTTGAGTATTGTCAGTGTGGACGTATTTGTTAGACTGCTCAACAGAGGACATGTTAAATAACAACACTGGTATTGTATCAAAAAATTTAGATTGTGGTAAAATCTGTAAACTTATGTGACCAGTTTCTTCAACAAAGAGTTTCAAGGAAAAAAAAAAAGTGGAAGTGAGTACCTATCAGGTGGCCAAAGTACTGGAGCTTCAGCGTCAGTCCTTCTAATGAAATCTAATATTTAAGATATTAAAAAAAACTATCTTTTAGAGATACTTATTGAAAGAGATGAATTGATACGACATTAGGAAAGTGAAAGTCCTCTCTGACTCTGTGCGCCCTGGTGGACTATACAGTTCATGGAATTCTCCAGGCCAGAATACTACAGTGGCTAGCCTTTCCCTTCTCCAGGGGATCTTCCCAACCCAGGGATCAAACCTCAGTCTCTCACATTGCAGGTAGAGTCTTTACCAGCTGAGCCACAGGGTAAGCCCAAGAACACTTAAGTGGGTAGCCTATTTCTTCTCCAGGGGATCCACAGGAATTGAACTGGGGTCTTCTGCATTGCAGGTGGGTTCTTTACCAACTGAGTTATCAGGCATTTCCTTCAAATACCTGTTCCTCTGCAACGGATGAAGATGACTGGTCTTCAGCTGATTATTTCCCAAACTGCGTTTTGGGTACCTGGGGGTTCTTATATTATTCGATCCATTTTTGACTCTGACATTTTCTGCAGAAGAATGTACTGAACCCAAAGTAGATCATTACGTTGGTTTTATTTTGCATAATGCCTTATTTCAGGGAGGCCTCTAAAGGGGCCTGAAAATGTTTTAGAAGTAGTCTAGTCCGGTCTCCACATCCTCCTTTTCTTTGGGGCACAAAGCGGAGATGGGGTGGTGGGGTGGAGTGAAGGAGAAGAAATTGTTCTCTCTTCCTCCTCCTCCCACTGATCCCGCCCAAGAACCAGTTTCAAACTAGGTGCTTTCCAAAAGACTGCTGCTGCTGCTGCTGCTGCTGCTTCTGCTGCTGCTGCTGCCAAGTCACTTCAGTCGTGTCCGACAAGACTTCTAATCTTCCCTAAAATAAAGCCTGAAGTGTGTGGGGGAGAAGGCATGGAAAGGGGGAAATGTCATCTAAAATGAAGCTTTTAGATGCTTTTTAATTTCTGGTCTTGATTTCGCTGATTACTTTGTCGTTAGGGGTAGAAGAACCTATACCTTTAATTTGCCTGCCCACGTGACAATGTTTTTGTTTTAGGGTAGTTTTTACTGTACAGGAAATTCTCAGCGAGCTTACGTCACTGCCAGCAGTTACAGCAGTTACCGTAATGACGCTACTTTAGTTTACAAAGCGTGAAACCTGAGCTGCCGTCAGGACAATTTTAGTTGATTTTATTTTTTTTATTTTTTTTTTAGTTGATTTTAGAGTTCAGACTTAAATCATTATTTTTCCAGGATTTAACTTTTAAGCAGTGTTGACATTGGTGGCCTGAACAGAGCTAGCTTTTTTAGTTTTCTAAATCTATATTGATGTATTTCCCAGGTTTTGTTTAGGACGAAAAGCAGAGAATACGTTACATTCACTTTCCGTACTGGGAAAGTACGGGAAGGTTTTTACTTCAGTAGTGCGCCTGCGCGGTTGATCTCCACGAAGTCGCCCGCTTTCCCCGGTCCGGCTAGCAGGGGGCGCTGTGAGGTAACGGCTAGTGTTTTTTTCAGGGCTCTGGAACGTAGCGTAAAAGGGTAGGAGGTGAGGCGGGCTGAGGGACGTTCTATCCTCGACTGCCCTGATCTCTATCACCCTTTGTCCTCCGGCGTTCCCGGGGCTCTGGGCCTGCGGGCCTGGTTGCTAGGCGGAAGCCGGGAACTGCAGCGGCTGTGGCGGTAGCAGCCCGGGTGTGTGAAAAAGCTTTTACGCCGGCGGCAAAAGGTCCTGTGGTGGCGGGCTCGTGACTCCCTGCGGACAGGCCAGGCCAGGAGGCCGACCGGCTTTTGCCTTGAGTCGGGACCGGGTTGCGGGTGGACTGGCAGCCTCGGGCCGGGGAGCCGGGCGCGCCGCAGGCTGACCGCCGAGCGGGATCCGGGTGTCTGGGGCTGTGGGCGGGCGGCGAGAGCCTCGCCGGGAATTCGGCCAGGGATAGCGGGCTGCCCGCCACTCACCTGGGCCCCTCTTCCTCCCGGCAGACCCCCGCCTACCGGCCGCCGACCCTCACCATGGTCTCCAAGTCCGACCAACTGCTCATCGTCGTGTCCATCCTAGAAGGTGAGTGACTGGGGACTTGGCGTTTGCAGCTGCTGCTTCCTAAATGTTAGCGGAGTAGTGTGGGACCGAGGCTTTGTTAGCCCGAAGAACCCTGTCATCCTCGCTGGTGCGGTCCCCAGAGACTTGTTTGAAGTGGTATGCTGTCAGGTCTGTTGGGCAGTTGATTTAAAAGTCCCCCAAGGGAGTGGGAGTATGAGAGCTATTAAGGGTAGGTGGTATTTAGCATGGTTAGCCGTAGACCCAGAGAATGTTGGAGAAGGTTTCCAACAAAAGCAGCATATCGATGCTCCTTATCATATGAGCTGAAAAAGTACCTGGAAAGCACATTCTGTTCAGCGACCTCCTGGTATCAGTGTTGAGAACTTTGCTTTGACTCAAATACACATTTCTTGCATTTTTCAGAAGTGTTTTTGTGTTCTTGCATTTTCAGATAACTTTGTGCGGGGCCCTTCCGTTTACAGGTCTCTACTGGGTGCTTAGAGGACTAGAGTTGTCAAGGGGGTCTATTGCACATGCCCGGAAGCTGAGTTTGTTTGGAGACTCCCTGAGTGTCAGGCACTGTGCTGGGAATTAAAACGCAACAGACCTGGTTCCGAAAGCTACCGGGGTAGCCTGGAGAACAATAAAGCATATCAAGGTGTGGAAGAAGGAGTAACGCCTCTGTCTGGGGATGCTGGGAACGTTTTCCCAAAGGAGATGACTTTTTTTGTTTGGTCCTAAAGAATGATTAAAAGTTTGTCAGGGGGAGAAAAAAGGAAGGGAGGGCATTCCAGGCAAAGGGAAGAGCCAGTGGTGTTTAAGGGATCGTAAAGCCAGACATGTTCTTTGATTGCTTGAATTCAGTGTGGTTGGAGAACAGGAAAGTGGAGGATATAGGAGTTGATGGGTAAATTGAGATTAGGTTTTGAATAATATGACAAGAAGGAGTCATCTGGAATGGTGAGAGGCTGGCCTTCCGGGGAGATATCTCATGGAGGCCTGGCACTCTTTGGGAGGTTAGAGGAAAGGAAACATTTGGAGGAGAAGATAGGCCAGAATCTGTAGTGCTGGGGAAGATTTAACTGTTAGGTTACTGACTGTTTAAAGACATAGGACTAAAATCCCCTTGTAATTTGGTGAACAAAAAGCTTTTGGACTGTGGCCCATGCTATGAGGTAACAGAAATGTAAGGCACTTTCTTTCCCTTCAAGGTTGTAGAGTTCTGTTTCCTTAGGAAGGTCAAATTAATGTGTGGGACATAATATGTTGGGATGTAATGTAAATAAAGTAAAAATAAATGATACAGTCTGTAAATACAGATTTGGGAGGTGGATGAGGTTGATGGCCGAAGTGCCTTGGTTGGTAAGTAATCAAGGATAGAAGAGTCACTCCAGGCGATTAGACAACTCAGACCACTGTGGGACTGAGTATGGTGGTTTCTAGAGAGCCTGGAATGGGGAACGTCAGTTAGGTGTTGCTATGAACATATGCAGACCGCCAAGCTGCTCCTCCTCCTGTGTTTGTATTTCCGTTCATTGTAACCACGCCGTTGCTTCAAGCCAAGACCCTGAGAGGCATTGTCTTCCTGGGTTCCCTCTCCATCCCCAACATCCAGATGGTCACCAAGTGTTGATTTTATTTTAAAAATAATAGTAGGTACTTTATATAACTTTTTTAAAAATGTAAACTTTTAAATGAACGAGTTTCCATTGTGGGTGCCTTGCTGTGGGGCTGTCATTATCCCCCTAATCTTCTGTAGTAATCTTCTCAGTAGTCTGTTTCATAAATGTCTTCAGAAAACACTGTCCACCTTACTGTCAGGGGTAACTTCTGAAATGCCAGTCTAATATTCTTAAAGCCCTTTGATGTGCTGAGGGATAGGGTCCTGCTTAGAGTGGCATACATGGCCCTTTAGGGTGGACTTGTGACCTCCCTGTTCAGCCTTCTCTCTCCTGCTGTGTGTTCCCGGCCCTTCAACTATTTGAACTGCTTGCAGTTTCTTGGCTATGCTTCTAGAAGTGCTTTTTATTCAAAAGAAGATCACTGAGCCTCTACCGTGAGCAAACCTTGGCCTAAGTACCAGATTCCACGGATGAGAATGACAAGGGTTTCTGTTTTCAAGGTCTTTGTCTTTGGGACGATGCAGGCGTTTCCCTGGTGGCTCAGACGGTAAAGTGTCTGCCTCCAATGCGGGAGACCTGGGTTCAGTTCCTGGGTCGGGAAAAATCCCCTGGAGAAGGAAATGGCAATCCACTCCAGCACTCTTGCCTGGAAAATCCCATGGACGGAGGAGCCTGATAGGCTTCAGTCCATGGGGTCGCAAAGAGTCGGAAACGACTAAGCGACTCCACTCACTCACTCAGGCACCTGTTCCCGTACTTATCCTGTTTTCATGCTAATTGGAAGTTGTAGTCAGGATAGTCTGAAATCATAGGGTGTTTTGGACACATCTGAAATTCATTTGTGAAACAGTGATCGATTAGAGCAGCCAACAGTGAGGTCCTGTGAGAGGCCCCTGAGTTGTGACCGGGAGAGCCGTGCCCAGTGTGGCAAGCCTCTTCATAGGGAGTTTCAGATGAGAACTTTAGGTGGACACTGACGGGTTTGCAATCAAGGTCCTTATGACCAGCTTAATTCCTTTTAAGCAGCTTGAACCAGAGTAAGTAGCAGGAGGGATGTGCTTATTTAACAGTGGTTAAACTCCCCTCGTGGAAACCCCCTCAACAGACCTGCAGACATTTTGGCTTTAAGATGCTTAGTGCTTATTTCTTTTTTAGTGTGTGTGTGTGTGTTTTTTTTTTTAACTGTGTTAAGTCTGTTTCCACTAGACCCTCAACTCTTCAAGAACACATACTCTGTTTTCTTCCTTTTGCATCCCATTTTCTGGTGTTAACCTAACTCTGAATATGTCTTCAGCAAACTGAAGGAATGAAGTCAGGCAGTACAAATGAACCATAATGCATAGAGAGAATATTTTAATATTTCTTGATAGTGTATAGTGTTGTCATTGAAAATAACATGAATGAATGAATGTGTTTATTTTCCTTTGGCTAATTTGTAAAGTATCCTTTACTGTGTTAGTTCAGTTCAGTCACTCAGTGGTGTCCAACTCTTTGAGACCCCATGGACTGCAGCATGCCAGCCCTCCCTGTCCATTGCCAACTCCCACAGTTGACTCAAACTCATGTCCATTGACTCATGGATGGATGCCATCCAACCTTCTCGTCCTCTGTGGTCCCCTTCTCCTTCTGCCTTCAATCTTTCCTAGCATCAGGGTCTTTTCAAATGAGTCAGTTCTTCAGATCACATGGCCAAAGTATTGGAGTTTCAGCATTAGTCTTTCCAATGAATGTTCAGGACTGATTTCCTTTAAAATGGACTCGTTGGATCTCCTTGTCATCCAACACCATGTGGTTCTCCAACACCACAGTTCAAAAGTGTCATTTCTTCTGCGTTCAGCTTTCTGTATAGTCCAACTCTCACATCCATACATGACCACTGGAAAAATTACAACTTTGACTAGATGGACCTTTGTTGGCAGAGTAATGTCTCTGCTTTTGAATATGCTATCTAGGTTGGTCATAACTTTCCTTCCAAGGAGTAAGCGTCTTTTAATTTCATGGCTGCAGTCACCATCTGCAGTGATTTTGGAGCCCCCCAAAATAAAGTCTGCCACTGTTTCCACTGTTTCCCCATCTATTTGCCATGAAGTGATGGGACCAGATGCCATGATCTATGTTTTCTGAGTGTTGAGTCTTAAGCCAACTTTTTCACTCTCCTCTTTCACTTTCATCAAGAGGCTCTTTAGTTCTTCTTCACTTTCTACCATAAGGGTGGTGTCATCTGCATATCTAAGGTTATTGATATTTCTCCTGACAATCTTGATTCCACCTTGTGCTTCATCCAGCCCAGCGTTTCTCTTGATATACTCTGCATATAATAAGTTAAATAAGCATTGTGACAATATCCAGGCTTGAAGTACTCCTTTTCATATTTGGAACCAGTCAGTTGTTCCATATCCAATTGCTTCCTGACCTGCATACAGATTTCTCAGGAGGCAAGTCAGGTGGTCTGGTATTCCCATCTCTTTCAGAATTTTCTACTTTTTTTGTGGTCCACACAATCAAAGGTTTTGGCATAGTCAATAAAGCCGAAGTAGATGTTTTTCTGGAACTCTCTTGCTTTTTCCATGATCCAGTGGATGTTGGCAATTTGATCTCTGGTTCCTCTGCCTTTTCTAAATCCAGCTTGAACATCTGGAAGTTCATGGTTCACATATTGTGGAAGCCTGGCTTAGAGAATTTTAAGCATTACTTTACTAGCGTGTGAGATGAGTACAATTGTGCAGTAGTTTGAGCATTCTTTGGCATTGCCTTTCTTTGGGATTGGAATGAAAGGTGACCTTTTCCAGTCCTCTAGACACTGCTGAGTTTTTCAAATTTGCTGGCATATTGAGTGTAGTACTTTCACAGCATCATCTTTTAGGATTTGAAATAGCTCAACTGGAATTCTGTCACATCCACTAGCTTTGTTTATAGTGATGCTTCCTAAGCCACTTGACTTCGCATTCCAGGATGTCTGGCTTTAGGTGAGTGACCACATTATCGTAATTATCTGAGTCTTGATCTTTTTTGTATAGCTTTGTGTATTCTTGCCACTTCTTCTTGAAGAGCTCTCTAGACTTTCCCATTCGATTGTTTTCCTCTATTTCTTTGCATTGATTGCTGAGGAAGGCTTTCTTATCTCTCCTTGCTATTCTTTGGAACTCTGCATTCAGATGCTTGTATCTTTCCTTTTCTCCTTTGCCTTTCACTTCTCTTCTATTCATAGCTATTTGTAAGGCCTCCTCAGACAACCACTTTGCTTTTTTGCATTTGTTTTCCTTGGGGATGGTCATGATCCGTGCCTCCTGTATAATGTCATGAACCTCCATCCATAGTTTTTCAGGTACTCTATCAGATCTAAAGCCTTGAATCTATTTCTCATTTCCACTGTATAATCATAAGGGATTTGATTTAGGTCATACCTGAATGGTCTAGCGGTTTTCCCTACTTTCTTCAGTTTCAGTCTGAATTTGGCAATAAGGAGTTCATGGTCTGTGCCACAGTCTTGGTTTTGCTGACTGTGTGGAACTTCTCCATCTTTGGCTGCAGAGAATATAATCAATCTGATTTCGGTATTGACCATCTGGTTATGTCCATGTGTAGAGACTTCTCTTGTGTTGTTGGATGCGGGTGTTTGCTATGACCAATGCGTTCTCTTGGCAAAACTCGGTTAGCCTTTGCCCTGCTTCCTTCCGTATTCCAAGGCCAAATTTGCCTGTTACTCCAGATATTTCTTGACTTCCTACTTTTGCATTCCAGTCCCCTTTAATGAAAAAGACATCTTTTTTGATTGTTAGTTGTAGAAGGTCTTGTTGGTGTTCATAGAACTGTTTAACTTTGAGCTTTTTGGCATTATTGGCTGGGGCATGGACTTGGATTACTGTGATATTGAATGGTTTGCTTTGGAAACGAACAGAGATCATTCTGTCATATTTGAGATTGCATCCAAGTACTGCATTTTGGACTCTTTTGTTGACAATGATGGTTACTCTATTTCTTCTAAGGGATTCTTGCCCACAGTAGTAGATAGATATAATTGTAGTAGTAGATATAATTGTAGTCTGAGTTAAATTGTCATCTGAGTAAAATCACCCATTCCAGTCCATTTTAATTCTCTGATTCCTAAAATGTGAATGTTCACTTTTGCCATTTCCTGTTTGACCACCTCCAGTTTGCCTTGATTCATGGACCTAACATTCCAGGTTCCTATGCAATATTGCTCTTTACAGCATCGGACTTTACTTCCATCACCAGTCACATCCACTACTGGGTGCTGTTTTTGCTCTGGCTCTGTCTCTTCATTCTTTCTGGAGTTGTTTCTCCACTGATCTCCAGTAGCATGTTGGGCACCTACTGACCTGGGGAGTTCATCTTTCAGTATCCTATCTTTTTGCCTTTTCATACTGTTCATGGGATTCCCAAGGCAAGAATACTGAAGTGATTTGCCATTCCCTTCTCCAGTGGGCCATACTTTGTCAGAACTCTCCACCATGACCTGTTTGTCTTGGGTGGCCCTGCACAGCATGGCGCTCATGGTTTCATTGAGTTAGACAAGGCTGTGGTCCATGTGATTACATTGATCCTGTTACTGTGTTAACAGGAAAATTAAGAGGTAAATTTGTTTTTGCTAATTTGATTATTTCTTAACTCTCTAGATAACCTGTTCTATAATAAATACTGGTATTTGTTGTTCAGTTGCTCTGTCCTGTCTGACTCTTTGCGACCCCATGGAGTGCAGCATGACAAGCTTCCGTGTCCTTCACTATCTCCCAGAATTTGCTCAAACTCATTACCATTGAGTCAGTGATGCCATCCAACCATCCTGTCCTCTGATGCCCCCTACTTCTCCTGCCCTCAGTCTTTCCCAGCATCAGGGAGTCACCTCTTTATTTCAGATGGCGAAGGTATTGGAGCTGCAGCTTCAGCATCGATCCTTATAATGCATATTGAGGGTTGATTTCCTCTAGGACTGACTGCTTTGATCTCCTTGCAGTCCAAGTGACTCTCAAGAGTCTTCTTCAACACCACAGTTTGAAAGCATCAGTTCTTCAATGCTCAGACTTCTTTATGGTACAACTTTCACATCCATACTTGACTACTGGAAAAACCATAGCTTTGACTACATGAACCTTTGTTGGCAAAGTGACGTTTCTGCTTTTTAGTATGCTGTCTAGGTTTGTCATTGGTTTATTCCAGGGAACAAGTATCTTTTAATTTTGTGGCTACAGTCACTGTCCACAGTGATTTTAGTAATATCTAAAATTGGTATAATCACATTTTTAACACTTTAATTCTGAATGTTGTTGAGATCATTGCTGCTCAAAGTGTGAACCAAGAACAACATTGTTGACATCTCCTGGGACGTTGTTAGAAATGCAGAATCCTGGGCCCATCCCAGACCAGCTGAACCAGAATCTACATTTTAACAGGACCTTGAGTGGCTCATTGCACATTGGTGTTAGAGAAGCGCTAATTTATTAATTTGACAAATGTTTTTATGAATCATGAATATGAGTATATATGTGAGTATATACATGATAAGTTAACCACTGTTAACATGTCAGTTTTTAAAACTTATGTGCCAAAGGACCATATTTGATTTTTGTACACTTCCAGTTAACCTGCAGTCTTTTTTTCTAGGTCGCCATTTCCCCAAACGTCCAAAACATATGCTTATAGTAGAAGCAAAATTTGATGGAGAGCAGTTGGCTACTGATCCTGTGGACCATACAGACCAGCCGGAATTTGCTACTGAGTTAGCCTGGGAGATTGACAGGAAAGTACTTCATCAGCACAGGTGACTGTCATCTTCAGTCTGTTCAGCTCTTGTTTCCATTTGTGATGTGTGTGTGTGCACGCACATGTGTGCCTGCTGCAGGTACTGTGCTGTGCTGAGTTGCCCAGTCATGTCCAATTCTTTGTGATCCTATGCACTGTAGCCCACCAGGCTCCTCTGCCATGAGGATTCTCCAGGCAAGAATACTGGAGTGGGTTGCCATGCCCTCTAGGGGATCTTCCCAACCCAGGGATCCAACTAGGGTTTCCTGCATTGAAGGTGGATTCTTTACCATCTAAGCCACCAGGGAAGTCCAAGAATACTGGAGTGGGTAGCCTCTCCCTTCTCCAAGGGAACCTCCTGACCCAGGAATTGAATTGGAGTCTCCTGCATTGCATTGCAGGTGGTTTCTTTACCAGCTGAGCCACTGTATTTGTATATACATGCACACAGACACACACACACATACACACACACAAATATATCTAGGTAGGCTTCCCTGGTAGCTCAGGTGGTAAAGAATCTGCCTGCAGTGCAGGAAACCTGGGTTTGATTGGGAAGATCCCCTGGATTAGTCCATGAATTCCTTTGAAATGGTATTAAATTCCTAGAGGACACTAGCATTTTGCATTTCATCTTAGTGACTTCTGGAGTATCTGCTCAGATGGTGTCTTCATGTTGAGATATCAGTGCCTGCATTGGTGTTTGTGCATATGATTGTGTTAGTGTAAAGTGGCACCACTCTGTATTTAGTAGACTGAGAAAATAACACTGATAAATGTAAATGATGATTTTTGTGCCCAGTGCAGGGTTCATAGTCATTCCATTGGATAATGGCAGTGGTGGCCAAGTCCATTCAGCTCACTGTGTTCAAAAGAAGGCCTGTTGTGCAAGTCAAGCTCATGCTTACGTGACCTTATCATATATTACACTGAATGTTTTAAACTTAATTTTAATAATTTACAGTGTTGTGACATTTAATTCTTAAGCTTATTTCATTTTTTTTTTTAGCAACAAAAAGAATTATAAACATATAAATAGTAGGGATTTCCCTGGCAGTACGGTAGTTACGACTGCCTTCCAGTGCAGGGGTGCAGGTTCCATCCCTGTCTGGGAGCTAGATCCATGCCTCAGGGCCATAAAACTAAAACATTAAACAGAAGCAATATTGTAACAGATTCAATAAAGATTTCTTTCACCTACATAAAAACATCTATTTAAAAAAGCATATATATGTGTATTCAAAGCTTTGTGTGTAAGTCTCAGAAAAACAATTTAAAATCAGTCTTGAGGATTAATGGTAATTTTTAACTTTGAAAGCATTCTGTGTGTCACAGAAGCTTGAGAAACATTGACCTAGATGTTAGCCTCTTGGGTAAGAGAGACTTAAAGTGTTTTTTTTTTTGACATGTTTTGTGTATTAGTTGGTATACAGATAAGTAGACATAATTAATAGTTCATGCCAGTTGAAGAGTTTTTTAGAAAGTACAGAATAGATATAGGTTATCTAACAAAATAATAGTTGTCTTAAAATAGTAGTAAGTAGATTTTTCAAAGCTAATAGAAAGTTCAGTATTAAGCAAAAGTGATTTTATTTATCACATGAATTGTTATGTTACAGGCTACAGCGTACTCCTATCAAACTGCAGTGTTTTGCCTTGGATCCTTTAACTTCAGCCAGAGAAACCATTGGTTATGTTGTTCTAGACTTAAGAACTGCTCAAGAAACAAAGCAGGTACTGACCTTTTGATGTTTTGTTACTGATTCTGTCAGATAGTTATTTTCAGTAGATAAGAGATTGATGGATAGGACATGGACTGTTAGACCTAATAGATCGTGGGCTCGTACCATGGTATAGGATATGGCAGCTCTTAGTTCTTAAGGTGAATTTGGTTTAGAAAATCCTGACCTTTTGACCCTTCCTTTGACCTAGACCTATCTCTCAAAGAAACTTCTGAGTTCCTATCTGTGTTCAGGTTGCTGTGACCGTTACATTTAACATGTTCAGCTCCTGCACTCCACCTTCAAAGTGCTCCCCGTTTAGTGTTCCTTGCTTCAGTGATGGTCACTGCTCTCCTTCCAGACGTCTTCCTTGACACTTCCCTTTCCTGGCCTCCAGAGCCAACCCTTTCCAGTTGGTTTCCCTCCTGATCCATCTAATATCCTGCATTTCATGCTGCCATCTCAAGCCACTTACCGAGGCTGTCATGTTGTTGAGCTACTAAGTCATGTCCAGCTCTTTGTGACCCCATGGACTGCAGCACACCAGGCTTCCCCGTCCTTCATTATCTCCCAGAGTTTGCTCAGATTCACGTCCACTGAGCCGCTGATGCTGTCTAACCATTTCGTCAGTGGTCCTATCTAACCATTTCATCCTCTGCTGCTCTTCTCTTTTTGCCTTCAGTTGTTCCTAGCATCAGGGTCTTTTCCAGTGAGTCATCTCTTCACATCACATGGCCACAGTATTGGAGCCTCAGTTTCAGCGCAGTCCTTCCAATGAATATTCAGGGTTGATTTCCTTTGGGATTGACTGGTTTGATCTCCTTGCAGTCCAGCGGACTCTCAAGAGTCTTCTACAGCACCATAATTCAAAAGGCATCAATTTTTTGGCACTCAGCTTTCTTTACGGTCCAACTCTCTCTTCCATACGTGACTGTTGGAAAAATCATAGCTTTGGCTATATAGACCTTTATTGTCAAAGTGATGTCTCTACTTTTTCTTAACACTGTTAAGGTTTGTCATTCCTTTCCTTCCAAGGAGCAAGCATCTTTTAATTTCATGGCTGCAGTCACCTTCTTCAGTGATTTTATAGCCTAAGAAAATGAAGTCTGTTACTGCTTCCATTTTTTTTCCCCTTCTATTTCCCATGAAGTGATAGGACCAGATACTGTGATTTTTGCTTTTTGAATGTTGAGAGTTAAGCCAACTTTTTCACTCTTCCCTTTCACCCTCATCAAGAGGCTCTTTGATTCTTCTCTTTCTGCCATTAGAGTGGTATTTTCTGCATGTTTGAGGTTGTTGATATTTCTCATGGCAGTCTTGATTCCAGCTTGTGATTCATCCAGTCTGGCATTTCACATAATGTACTCTGAATATAAGTTAAATAAACAGGGTGACAATTTACAGCCTTATTGTATTCCTTTCCCAGTTTTGAATCAGTCAGTTGTTCCCTGTAAGGTTCTGACTGTTGCTTCTGAACCCGAATACAGGTTTCTCAGGAGATAGATAGGGTGGTCTGTATTTCCATCTCTTTAAGAATTTTCCAGTTTGTTATGATCCATGCAGTCAGACTTTAGCCTGGTTAATGAAGCAGAGGTAGATTTTTTCTTGAATTCCCTTGCTTTGTCTGTGTTCCAACAAATGTTGGCAATTTAATCTCTGGTTTCTCTGCCTTTTCTAAACCCAGCTTGTACACCTGGAAGTTCTTGGTTCACATACTGCAGAAGCCTTACTTGGAGGATTTTGAGGATAACCTTACTAGTGTGCTAAATGAATGCAGTTGTACCCTAATTTGTACTTCTTTGGCACTGCCTTTCTTTGGGATTGTAATGAAAACTGACCTTTCCCAGTCCTGTGGACATTGCTGAGTTTTCCAAATTTACGGACATATTGAGTGCAGCACTTTAACAACATCATCTTTTAGAATTTGAAATAGCTCAGCTGGAATTCTATCACCGCCACCAGCCTTGTTTGTAGTGTTGCTTCCTAAGGTCCCCTTAACTTCAGACTCCAGCATGTCAGGCTCTAGGTGAGTGACCACACCATCGTGGTTATCTGGGTCATTAATAATTTTTTGTATAGTTCTTCTCTGTATTCTTGTCACTTCTTGTAAATCTCTTCTGCCCCTGTTAGATCCTTACTGTTTTGTCTTTTATCGTGCCCATCCTTGCATGAAATATTCCCTTGGAATCTCTGATTTTCTTGAAGAGATCCCTAGTCTTTCCCATTCTGTGGTTTTCCTCTACTTTGCATGGTTCATTTAAGAAGCCCTTCTTATCTCTCCTTGCTATTCTCTAGGAATTCTGCATTCAGTTGGGTATATCTTTCCCGTTCTTGCTTTTGCTTCTCTTCTTTTCTCAGCTATGTGTAAAGCCTCCTCAGACAACCACTTTGCTTTCTTTTTCTTTTTCTTTGGGATAATTTTGGTCACTAACTCCTGTACAGTGTTACAAACCTCTGTCCATAGTTCTTCAGGCACCCTTGAATCTCTTCATCGCCTCCACTGTATAATTATAAGGGATTTGAATTAGGTTATACCTGAATGGCCTAGTGGTTTTTCCCTACTTCTTTCAGTTTAAACCTTAATTTTGCCGGCTTTCATAGCAGCCATCTAATTGGTATCCCGGCTTCCTGCTCCTTGCATGCCTTTTGTATTACTTAAGAGTAAGGGAACTTCTTGAAACACATGTTATATAAATAGTATCCTCTTGGCAAGATGGTAAAACAGCTCAGGGTGTTGATTATGCTTTTGTTATTGAAAATGCTGCTTAGGTCTTTTAAAGTATCTTACAACTTTTTTTGTATGTTACTGACTTTAGAGTTCTTAGTTTCAGTTTTTCTTAATGACATTTTTTGGTCTTACTTTCTTCAGAAAATAAATTAAAAAAATATTCTCTCTTATTTTAAAGTCCTTGATGGATTTGGATCTTCAATGAGGATTCTGTGAAGAAAACATTATCTGTTACTGATATTTCTGCTCCTGGTAGAAAGATAAAGGTGTACCTCATTTTTATTGCACTTCAGTTTATTATGCTTCACAGATATGCTTTTTTTTTTTAGCCAATTGTGACAACTGGTTGTCAAGGAGATCTATTGGCGCCATTTTCCAGCAGCACTTGCTCACATTTTGGGAAATGGAATATTTCAAACATTTTCATCATTACAATGATCTGTGATCAGTGATCTCTGATGTTACTATTGTGAGAAGATTATGACTCACTGAAGGCTTAGCTGATGGTTAGCATTTTTTAGCAATAAAGTATTTTTTAAATAAGGTATGTGCTTTTTCTTCAGGCATAATGCCGCTGCACACTTAAACTACAGTATAGTGTAAACAGAACTTCTGTATACACTGGGAGACCCAAAAATTTGTACGACTCCCTTTATTGCAATAGTCATTTTATTGTGGTCATCTGGGACCCACCAGTATTTCCAAGAGTATGTGTAATTGCAAATAAGCCAGGCAGTCTGGCCCAAATTTGTAACTATTCAAAAGAAACTGAAATGCTTTATAAAAAGGACTTGTTTCTCCTCCATCCTTGGGTCACCTCTCTTCCCCCCAAGTCCTGAGAAAGGTTTTCCTTCTAGGCTTAGACCCGGAATACTTGTGTAGTTTGTTTGGTTAAAGAAAAGGTAACTCCTCTGAAGAGAAGGATGCCAAGCCAGACTCTTGTCTCTAAATGCTCTTAGCCTGGCTTTTACCTGGTTAGTCCTTTAGGGCAGTGAGTCTTCATATTGGTGAACAGAGTTAAAAAGGAATTTTTCAAAAGTATGTTAGTTTGGGGAAATCTAAATATTGTCTTGCTTAATGTTTTTTGTTTGCCAGCAGAAATATTTGAAGTGGATAGTAGAATATTTAAATTTCAGGGTAAATTGATTCTCTGTAAATAAACACAAACAGAAGAAACCAGATTTGTTTTTCTGAGTTAATGCCAGAGAAATAAAATATATCATAAATTCTGTGAGCAAAAGAAGTCTTTTTTTGTTTTAGGCTAATGCTTACAGTTAGAAAATATCTGTTATAAATACAGCAACACACTATGAGTTTTTGCCTTAAAAAAAACTTGGTTATGGATTAAAAAAAATACGTATGGTTTATTTCATCCTATTTTACCTATAAACATAGTTTGAATATAAAGCTGCAGTTTCTGGTTCTGATCACCGGTTCCTCTGCCTTTCTATTTCAGTGTTCAGAGTAAGAATGCTGTTTATAGGGACTGAAATGGTGCTCCTGCACTGATGGTACATGGGATCTTGGGCCATGAGATTTTGCAGGCTGACTGGGGTATTAGAATTCTTGAGGTTACTCTTGGGTTTGAGGGGAGGGTGGCTATTCAGATATTTTAGGGTTCCTTATTCTGTGAGAAAGCTTTTATGTTTTGGTATCAGTCAAATACATGGCTCATAGCCCAGAACTCTACCACTGGACTTACTTTCCTTTTTGTTTGTACTTTAACACTAAGCTTTTCTTTCCCCAATTTGATATAAACAAAACAAAAGCAGAAATGTGGCAGGCAGAAAGGGTGTAACAGAAAAAGTGAAAAATCAGCGGTTAGAAATTGGAAAACTGACAGTCTTTGTTGTTGTTATAAGGGATGAAGTAAGACAGATGATATGAGTGAAGATAGAAAGAAGTACACATACCTGTTGAAGCATAGGAATAAAAACAAGCAAGGCAATCTAAACTTTTGCTTGTTTTTTTTTTTCCCGACAGGAAACTCAGTTTCCTAAGCAAGATTCATTTCTTTTGAGGAAAATGTGGGGGGAAAATACTTTAAAAGAGGAGGAAGTTCTGAGAAACTACAGGAAATATATTTACAACCTGATAGAACATTTCCCACTACTGTTTATTTCCTATTAACTATAAGGAGTTTTGCTTTTTTTGTTACTCTCTAGGCACCAAAATGGTACCAATTGCTGAGTAATAAATACACCAAGTTCAAGTCTGAGATACAGATAAGCATTGCTCTGGAAACAGACACAAAGGCTCCAGTGGACAGTTTTAAAGCAAAGGGAGCCCCTCCTCGTGATGGAAAAGGTTTGTGCCCCATCTCTAACGTTATTTTCTGAGAAGTACACCTGTGGACTAGAATTTCAGGAAGGGAGGGCTGGCGGTATTATAGGGAGATAAATGCAAGCATGTGACCTGGTCTTACTCCAGAGCATCAGACAAATGCTGTGAGATTGTTACACACGAACAGTTGTTTCTCTTTGCTGTTGTCTTCTAAAATTAGCAGTAAGGAAAGATTGTGTTTTCATTGTTTGATATACAGCAGAATAAAGCAGAATTTTGTATTGTTTATAAAAATTGCTTCTTAGGAAAATTTTCTTCCTTGGATGAGTGCAGGGAAACCAAAAATGTCTTTATTGGTCTCTCTTAACTCAGCTGTAGTTTAAGAAAACCTTCATTTTTTTCTTTATTTTTTATTTAATAAACTTTTGTGTTTTTTTAGAGCTTTCTTAGGTTCACAGCAAAGTCAAGTGGAAAGTACTGAGTGTTCCCAAATACTACGCGCCTTCCCCCACAGCCCTCCTCACCACTATCAGCATCTCCCACCAGAGTGGTACATTTATACAATTGATGAGCCCACACTGACACGTCATTATCACTCCATGTCCATAATTTATATTAGGGCCTGTCCTCGGTATCGTGCTTCCTATAGGTTTTGACAAGTGTGTGATGACACATATCGATGGGTGGAGGATCCTACAGAATCATTTCACTGCCCTGAAGATCTTCTGTGTTCTGTTTGCTCGTCTCTCCTCCTCTAACCCATGGCCATTACTGACCTTTCTACTGTCTCCGTAGTTTTGCTTTTTCTAGAATGTTGTATTGTTGGGATCATGTGGCCTTTTCAGACTGGCTTCTTACACTCAGTAATATGCTTTAGGTTTCTTCGGGTCGTTTTGTGGCTGGATAGGTCATTTCTTTTTAGAGCTGAGTAACATGCCATTGTTTGGATGTACCAGTGTTTATTTATCCACTCAAGCTATTGAGGAATATCTTAGTTGCTTCCAAGTTGGGGTTCTTAGGAATAGAGCTATTACAGACATTCTTGTGCAGGCTTTTAAGTGGACCTGAGTTTTTAGTTCATTTGGGCAAATACTAGAGATTATGATTATTGGATCATTTGGTAAAAGCATGCCAAGTTTTATTAATATAAGAAACTGCCAGACTGTAAGAGTGTGTGGTAAGAATGTTTAATTTTGTAAGAAACCAACAAATTTGTCTTCAAAAGTTGGTGTACTATTTTCCATTTCCACTAGTAGTGAATGAGTTTCTGTTGCTCCACATCCTTGATAGCATGTTGTCTGTGTTTTGGATTTTGTTCATTTTAATAGGTACGAAGTGGTATCTCATTGTTTTATTTGCAATTCTCTAGTGATAAATGATGTTAACATCTTTTCATGTGCTTATTTCTCATCTGTATATTTTCTTAAGTGAGGTGTCTGTTTAGGTTGTTTGCCCATTTTTTAATTTTTTTTTTGGCATTTTAAGTATTCTTTGTATATTTTTGATAATAGACCTTTATTAAATGTCTTTTGCAAATGTTTTTTTCCATTCTGTGGCTTGTCTTATTTGTTTGACACTGTCTTTAGCAGAGCAGAAGTTTTAAAATTTTAATGAAATCCTGCTCATCAGTTCTTCACGGATTGTCCCTACAGTGCTGTATCTAAAAAATCATTCCATAACTGTGGTCATCCAGGTTTTTTCTGGGATTTAATAAGGTTTGTACTTTGGTCTTTTAGGATTTAATAAAGGTTTGTACTTTACGCTTAGATCTGTGAACCATTTTGAGTTAACTTCTGTGAAGATTTTAAGGTCATACAGACCTTAAATTTATGTTGACTTTTTTACATGTGGCTGTCCTGTTGTTGTAGCACCGCTTGTTGAAAGACTGTGTTCCATTGTATTGTCTTTGCTACTTTGTCAAACCTCAGTTGACAGTGTTTATGTCAGTCTATTTCTGGGCTCTCTGATTCATTGATCTTTGTGTGTTTCACTAGTACCGCAGCCTTAATTACTGTAGCTTTGTAGTAAGTGTGTAGTATCAGTCAAGCAACTTTGTTCTTCAATATTGAGGTGCCTATTCTGGGTCCTTTGGTTCTCCATATAAACTTTAGAATCAGTTTGTCCTTATGTCCACAAAATAACTTGTTGGAATTTTGATTCGGATTGCACTGATTGTGTACATCAAGTTGGAAGGACTGACATCTTGACAGTATTGTTCTACTCATAAGCATAGAATTTGGCGTAATTTATTTAGTTCTTTGATTTTATCGCAGCTTCATAGTTTATTTTATATAGATCTTGTGCATGTTTTGTTAGACTTATTTCTAAGTATATAAGTGTTTTGGGTGCTGATGTAAATGGTATCTTGTTTTGATGGTACATTGAAAAATTTTATTTGATGTTGGAGTATATAGTTGATTTAAAATTTTGTGTAACTTTCCGAGTGTTAGAGCAAAGTGCTTCAGTTATATGTATGCACATATCTGTTCTTTTGCAAATTATTCTCCCATTAGGTTATTACAGAATATTGAGTAGTGTTCCCTGAGCTATACAGTAGTTCCATGTTGATCATCTGTTCTAAATATAGTGTGTTATTTAAAATTGGGGATTTTAAATAAATCCACCTTAGCCCAAATTCCCAGTTTCTCTCTCTCCCACCTTTCCCCTGGTAAGCATGAGTCTATTTTTCTGTTTGTGAGTGTTTCTGTTTGTAAATAAGTTCAATTGTATCATTTTTTTCAGTTTCTGCAATAAGGGTTATTGTATAATATTAGTCTTTGTCTGACTTCAGTTAGTATGGTAATCCCTATAAATAGCATTATTTCATTCTTTTTAATGGCTGATTAATATTCCATTGCATGTACATCCTCTATCCATTCATCTGTCAGTGGACATTGGGTTGCTTCCATGTCTTGGCTGTTGTAAATGGTGCTGCAGTGAACATGGGGGGCATGTATCTTTTCAAATTATGGTTTTCTCTGAATATATGCCCAGGAGTGGCTTCCCAGGTGGCACTAGTGGTAAAGAACCTGCCTGCCTGTTTAAGAGATATAAGAGACAGGGGTTTGATCTCTGGGTTCGAAAGGTCCTCTGGAGAAGGGGATGGCAACGCACTTCAGTATTCCTGCCTGGAGGATCCCATGGACAGAGGAGGCAGGCAGGCTGCAGTCCATGGGGTTGCAAAGAGATGGACATGACTGAAGCGACTTAACATGCACGTAGGTACACACGTATGCCCAGGAGTGGGATTGCTGCATCATATGGTAGCTCTATCTTAGTTTTTTAAGGGATCTCCATACTGTTCTCCATAGTAGCTGTATTATTTAATATTCCTATGAAAATACTGTAGAAAGGTTCCCTTTTCTCTATATCCTCTCCAGCATTTATTTTTTATAGACTTAAAAAAAATTTTTTTTTATTCAAGGATAATTTCTTTACAGAATTTTGTTGTTTTCTGTCAAACCTCAACATGAATCAGCAATAGGTATACATATATCCCCTCTCTTTTGAACCTCTCTCCCATCTCCCTCCCCATCCCAGCCCTCTAAGTTGATGCAGAGCCCCTGTTTGAGTTTCCTGAGCCATACAGCAAATTCCCATTGGCTGTCTATTTTGCATATGGTAATATAAGTTTCCCTGTTACTTTTTCCATACATCTCACCCTCTCCTTCCCTCTCCCCATGTCCATAAATCTATTCTCTATGTCTGCTTCTCCATTGCTGTCCTGAAAATAAGTCCTTCAATACCATTCCTCTAGATTCTGTAAATATGTGTTCAGTTCAGTCACTCAGTCGTGTCTGACTCTTTGTAACCCAGTGGACTGCAGCACACCAGGCTTCCCTGTCTATCACCAATTCCCAGAGCTTACTCAAACTCATGTCCATCAAGTTGGTGATGCCATCCAACCATCTCATCCTCTGTCATCCCCTTCTCCTCCTGCCTTCAATCTTTCCAAGCATGAGGGTCTTTTCCAATGAGTCAGTTCTTCACATCAGGTGGCAAAAATATCGGAGTTTCAGCTTCAGCATCAGTCCTTCCAATGAATATTCAGGACTGATTTCCTTTAGGATGGACTGGTTGGATCTCCTTGCAGTCCAAGGGACTCTCAAGAGTCTTCTACAACACTACAGTTTAAAAGCATCAGTTCTTCAGTTCAGTTCAGTTCAGTTACTCAGTCGTGTCCGACTCTTTGCGACCCCATGAATCGCAGCACACCAGGCCTCCCTGTTCATCACCATCTCCCGGAGTTCACTCAGACTCACGTCCATCGAGTTCGTGATGCCATCCAGCCATCTCATCCTCAGTCGTCCCCTTCTCATTTCTTTAGCACTCAGCTTTCTTTATAGTCCAACTCTTACATCCTTACATGACTACTGGAAAAACCATAGCTGTGACTAGATGGACCTTTGTTGGCAAAGTAATGTCTCTGCTTTTTAATATGCTGTCTAGGTTCCAAGTAGCAAGCATCTCTTAATTTCATGGCTGCAGTCCCCATATGTGGTCATTTTAGCCCCCCAAAATAAAGTCTGTCACTGTTTCCCCATCTATTTGCCATGAAGTGATGGGACCAGACGTCATGATCTTCGTTTTCTGACTGTTGAGTTTTAAGCCACTTTTTTGCTCTCCTCTTTCACTTTCATAAAGAGGCTCTTTAGTTCTTTGCTTTCTGTCATTAGGGTGGTATCATCTGTATATCTGAGGTTACTGACATTTCTCCCAGCAATCTTGATTCCAGCTTGTGCTTCATCCAGCGTTTCTCATGATGTACTCTGCATATAAGTTAAATGAGCAGGGGAACAATATATAGCTTTGAGGTACTTACTCCTTTTCCATTTGGAAACAGACTGTTGTTCCATGTCCAGTTCTAACTGTTGTATATGCACTAGAATATGATATTTATCTTTCTATTTTTGACTCGCTTCTTCTGTATAATAGGTCCTAGGATCATCCATCTCATCAGCACTGACTCAAATGCATTCCTTTTAATGGCTGTATAATATTCCATTGTGTATATGTACCACAACTTCTTTATCCATTCATCTGTTGATGGACATCTACATTGCTTCTATGTTCTAGCTAATGTAAATAGTGCTGCAATGAACAGTGGGATACATGTGTCTTTTTCAGTTTTGGTTTCCTCAGGGTATATGCCTAGGAGAGAAAGGCAATGCCAAAGAATGCTCAAACTACCGCACAACTGCATTCATCTCACATGCTAGTAAAGTAATGCTCAAAATTCTGCAAGCCAGGCTTCAGCAATATGTGAACTATGAACTCCCTGATGTTCAAGCTGGTTTTAGAAAAGGCAGAGGAACCAGAGATCAAATTGCCAACATCCGCTGGATCATGGAAAAAGCAAGAGAGTTCCAGAAAAACATCTATTTCTGCTTTATTGACTTTGTCAAAGCCTTTGACTGTGTGGATCACAATAAACTGTGGAAAATTCTGAGAGAGATGGGAATACCAAACCACCTAACCTTCCTCTTGAGAAATCTGTATGCAGGTCCGGAAGCAGCAGTTAGAACTGGACATGGAACAACAGACTGGTTCCAAATAGGAAAAAGAGTACGTCAAGGCTGTATATTGTCACCCTGCTTATTTAACTTCTATGCAGAGTACATCATGAGAAACGCTGGGCTGGAAGAAACACAAGCTGGAATCAAGATTGCCGGGAGAAATATCAATCACCTCAGATATGCAGATGATACCACTGTTATGGCAGAAAGTGAAGAGCTAAAAAGCTTCTTGATGAAAGTGAAAGTGGAGAGTGAATAAGTTGGCCTAAAGCTCAACATTCAGAAAACAAAGATCATGGCATCTGGTCCCATCACTTCATGGGAAATAGATGGGGAAACAGTGGAAACAGTGTCAGACTTTATTTTTTGGGTTCCAAAATCACTGTTGATGGTGACTGCAGCCATGAAATTAGAAGACGCTTACTC
>SJYC01047410.1:0-10536 GCA_006408675.1 Madoqua kirkii | reverse complement strand
ATTCTCCAGGCAAGAACACTGGAGTGGATTGCCATTTCCTTCTCCAGTGCATGAAAGTGAAAAGTGAAAGTGAAGTCGCTCAGGCGTGTCCTCCTCTGACTCACACAATTGCCCCGATATGGGGGTTAGACTCCTGCAGAGGGCAGGTCCAGACCTACTGACACTCCTGTTCCACCCCCCACCCCCCAGTTCCTTCCTCCTACTGAGTTTTTTATGGTTCTATATATCCTTTTCCTCTGGTCACGTACTCCTGTCCACTCTCAGCTGGTGTTCTGCACGCACTTCTGTGTCCGAAGGTGTATTCCTGATGTATCTGTGGAGAGAGATGTATTCCATGTCCGCCTTCTCCGTCACTATCTTGTTCTTTCCTTTATAGACTTTTTAATAATGGCCATTCTGACTGCTGTGAGGTGATACTGCATTGTAGTTTTGATTTGCATTTCTTTAACAGTTTGTGATGCTGAGCATCTTTTCTTGTGCCTCTTGGCCATCTGTATATCTAATTTGGAGAAATGTCCATATGCTGCTGCTAAGTCGCTTCAGTTGTGTCCAACTCTGTGTGACCCCATAGACAGCAGCCCACACCAGGCTCCCCCGTTCCTGGGATTCTCCAGGCAAGAACACTGGAGTGGGCTGCCATTTCTTTCTCCAGTGGATGAAAGTGAAAAGCGAAAGTGAAGTCGCTCAGGCGTGTCGGACTCTCAGCGACCCCATGGACTGCAGCCCACCAGGCTCCTCCGTCCATAGGACTTTCTAGGCAAAAGTAGTGGAGTGGGGCGCCACTGCCTTCTCCAGTGTCTATATAGATCCTCTGTATAATGCCTATGTAGGCCCATTTTTTTAAAAAGGTTCATTTATTCATTTAGTGTTGGCGAGACTGGGTCTTCTTTGCCGTGTGTGTGCTTTCTCTAGTTGTGGCAAGCAGGGACTGCCCTTTGCCGCAGTGCATGAGCTTCTCATTGCAGTTGCTTCTCTTGTTTCGGAGCACAGGCTCTGGACATGTGGGCTTCAGGATCTGTGAGGGGTGGACTCAGAAGTTGTGTTCCACGCGCTTACTTGTTCCATAGCATGTGAGATCTTCTGGACCAGGGATCGGACCTGTGTCCCCTGGGTTGGCAGGTGGATTCTTAACCACTAAGCCATCAGGAAAGCGCCTGCTGATCATTTTTTTTTGATGGGGTTGTTTGTTTTCTTGATATTGAGCTGCATAAGCTGTTTGTCAATTTTGAAGACTAATCCCTTTTTGGTCACATCATTGCAAACATTTTCTGTCATTTTTTGGGTTGTCTTTATGTTTTGTTCATGATTTCTTTTCCTGTGCAAAAGCTTCTGTGTTGAATTAGATCCCTTTTTTGTTTATTTTTTTAAGTTACTTTTTATTGGAGTATGGTAGATATCATGTGTTAATTTCTGCTGTATGGCAAAATGAATCAGTTATACACATGTGTAGATCCTCTTTTTTTTAAGGTGCTATTCCCCATATAGGTCATTACACAATATTGAGTAGAGTGCTCAGTGCTATGAAGTAAGACCTTACTAGTTATTTATGTTATATATAGTAGTGTGTATATATCAGTCACAGTCTCCTAGTTTATCCTTCCCTGCTTCCTCCTTGGTAACTATAAATTTGTTTTCTAATCTGTGACACCATTTTTGTTCTGTAAATAGATGTGTTTGTACAGTGTTTTAAAATTCCACATATAAGCAATATATATTTGTCTTTTTCTGACTTACTTCACTTAGTGTTACAGTCTTTGGGTCCATCCATGTTGTCACAGATGGCATTATTTTGGTCTTTTTATGACTGAGCAATATTCCATTGTATACATGTACCACATTTTTAAAAAAACATTCCTCTGTCAATGGACATTTAGGTTGCTTCCATGTGCTGCCTATTGTAAATAGTGCTGCAGTGAATATTGGGATGCATGTGTCTTTTCAAATTATGTGGTTTTCTCTGGACATTTGACCAGGAATAGGATTGCCGGATCATATGGTAGCTCTTTTTAGTCCATTGGTTTATTTGTGTTTTTATTTCCATTATTCTAAGAGACAGATTGAAAAAGATATTTCTGAAATTTCTGAGTTAAAGAGTGTTTTTCCTATGATTTCCTCTTTATGGTTTTATAGTATCTGTTCTTATCTTTAGGTCTTTAACCCATTTTGAGTTTATTTTTGTGTTAGTGTTAGAGAATGTTCTTATTTCATTCTTTTACAGGTAGCTATCCAGTTTTCCCAACACCACTTACTGAAGAGACTTCTCTCCATTGTATATTCTTGTCTCTTTTGTCATAGATTAGTTGACTATAGGTAGGTGGATTTATTTCTGGGTGTTCTGTCCCGTTCCATTGATTAGTATTTCTGTTTCTGTGCCAGTGCCATACTGTTTTGATTGCTATAGCTTTGTAGTATGGTCTGAAGTTGGCGTGCTTGATTCCTCCAGCTCCGTTTTTCTTTCTCACAATCGTTTTGGCTCTTCGGGGTCTTTTGTGTTTCCATACAAATTTAAAAAATTTTTGTTCTACATCTGCAAAATACGCCTTTGGTAATTTGATGGGGGTTGCATTGAATCTGTAGATTGCTTTGAGTAGTATAGTCATTTTGAGAATATTGATTCTTCCAATCCAAGAATTTGGTAGCTGTTTTGTGTTATCTTTAATTTCTTTCATAAGTATTTTATGGTTTTCTGAGTATAGGTCTTCTGCCTCCTTAGGTGGGTTTATTCTAGGTATTTATTACTTTTGATGTCATGATAAGTGGAATTATTTCATTAATTTCTCTTTCTGATCTTTCATTCTTAATATATTGAAATGCAAGAGGTTCCTGTGCATTAATTTTGTATCTTGCAACTTGACTGAATCCATTGTTGTAGTTTTCTGGTTGCATCTTTAGGATTTTCTATATATAGTGTTATCTCATCTTCTAACAGTGGTAGTTTTACTTCTTTCCCTATCTGGAGTCCTTTTCTTCCTTTATCTTCTCTGACTGCCATGGCTATGACTTCCAGAACTATGTTGATTAAAAGTGGTGATAGTGGATGTTCTTGTCTTGTTCCTGATCTTAGAGGGAATGCTTTCAGCTTTTCACTTTTATGAATGATGTTAGCTGTGGGTTTGTCATATATAGCCTTTATTATGTTGAGGTAAGTTCCCTCTTTGCCCACTTTCTGGAGAGCTTTCAATCATTAATGGGTACTGAATTTTGTGAAATGGTTTTTTTTGTATCCCCTAATAGCATATGATCTTATAATATTTATTTCTTCTTCTTTTGGGCTGTGCTGTGTCTTCACTGCTGCATGGGCTTTCTCTAGTTGTGGTGAGCAGTACTGAAGAATCCTTGCATCTCTGCAGTAAATTCCACTTAATCGAGCTGTGTGATCCTTTTAAGATATTGTTGGATTCAGTTCACTAGTATTTTGCTTTTTGTATCTGTGTTCATCTGTGATATTTGCTTGTGTTACTCCTTGGGTTTATCCTGCCTGGGACTCTCTGAGCTTCCTGGTCTTGAGTCAGTGTTTTCTTTCTCATGTTAGGGAAGTTTTCAGGTATACTCTCTTCAAATATTTTCTTGGGCCCTTTCTCTCTCTTCTCCTCTGAGACTCTATAATGTGAATGAAAGTCACTCAGTAATGTCTATCTCTTTGTGACCCCATGGACTCTATAGTCCACTGGATTCTCTAGGCCAGAATACTGCTGTGGTAGCCTTTCCCTTCTCCAGGGCATCTTCCCAACCCAGGGATCAAACCCAGGTCTCCTGCTTTGCAGGCAGATTCTTTACCAGCTGAGCCAAACGGGAAGCCAGCATGTGTCTTTTCAAATTATGTGGTTTTCTCTGGACATTTGACCAGGAATAGGATTGCCGGATCATATGGTAGCTCTTTTTAGTCCATTGGTTTATTTGTGTTTTTATTTCCATTATTCTAAGAGACAGATTGAAAAAGATATTTCTGAAATTTCTGAGTTAAAGAGTGTTTTTCCTATGATTTCCTCTTTATGGTTTTATAGTATCTGTTCTTATCTTTAGGTCTTTAACCCATTTTGAGTTTATTTTTGTGTTAGTGTTAGAGAATGTTCTTATTTCATTCTTTTACAGGTAGCTATCCAGTTTTCCCAACACCACTTACTGAAGAGACTTCTCTCCATTGTATATTCTTGTCTCTTTTGTCATAGATTAGTTGACTATAGGTAGGTGGATTTATTTCTGGGTGTTCTGTCCCGTTCCATTGATTAGTATTTCTGTTTCTGTGCCAGTGCCATACTGTTTTGATTGCTATAGCTTTGTAGTATGGTCTGAAGTTGGCGTGCTTGATTCCTCCAGCTCCGTTTTTCTTTCTCACAATCGTTTTGGCTCTTCGGGGTCTTTTGTGTTTCCATACAAATTTAAAAAATTTTTGTTCTACATCTGCAAAATACGCCTTTGGTAATTTGATGGGGGTTGCATTGAATCTGTAGATTGCTTTGAGTAGTATAGTCATTTTGAGAATATTGATTCTTCCAATCCAAGAATTTGGTAGCTGTTTTGTGTTATCTTTAATTTCTTTCATAAGTATTTTATGGTTTTCTGAGTATAGGTCTTCTGCCTCCTTAGGTGGGTTTATTCTAGGTATTTTATTACTTTTGATGTCATGATAAGTGGAATTATTTCATTAATTTCTCTTTCTGATCTTTCATTCTTAATATATTGAAATGCAAGAGGTTCCTGTGCATTAATTTTGTATCTTGCAACTTGACTGAATCCATTGTTGTAGTTTTCTGGTTGCATCTTTAGGATTTTCTATATATAGTGTTATCTCATCTTCTAACAGTGGTAGTTTTACTTCTTTCCCTATCTGGAGTCCTTTTCTTCCTTTATCTTCTCTGACTGCCATGGCTATGACTTCCAGAACTATGTTGATTAAAAGTGGTGATAGTGGATGTTCTTGTCTTGTTCCTGATCTTAGAGGGAATGCTTTCAGCTTTTCACTTTTATGAATGATGTTAGCTGTGGGTTTGTCATATATAGCCTTTATTATGTTGAGGTAAGTTCCCTCTTTGCCCACTTTCTGGAGAGCTTTCAATCATTAATGGGTACTGAATTTTGTGAAATGGTTTTTTTTGTATCCCCTAATAGCATATGATCTTATAATATTTATTTCTTCTTCTTTTGGGCTGTGCTGTGTCTTCACTGCTGCATGGGCTTTCTCTAGTTGTGGTGAGCAGTACTGAAGAATCCTTGCATCTCTGCAGTAAATTCCACTTAATCGAGCTGTGTGATCCTTTTAAGATATTGTTGGATTCAGTTCACTAGTATTTTGCTTTTTGTATCTGTGTTCATCTGTGATATTTGCTTGTGTTACTCCTTGGGTTTATCCTGCCTGGGACTCTCTGAGCTTCCTGGTCTTGAGTCAGTGTTTTCTTTCTCATGTTAGGGAAGTTTTCAGGTATACTCTCTTCAAATATTTTCTTGGGCCCTTTCTCTCTCTTCTCCTCTGAGACTCTATAATGTGAATGAAAGTCACTCAGTAATGTCTATCTCTTTGTGACCCCATGGACTCTATAGTCCACTGGATTCTCTAGGCCAGAATACTGCTGTGGTAGCCTTTCCCTTCTCCAGGGCATCTTCCCAACCCAGGGATCAAACCCAGGTCTCCTGCTTTGCAGGCAGATTCTTTACCAGCTGAGCCAAACGGGAAGCCCAAGAATACTGCAATGGGTAGCCTATCCATTCTCCACCAGATCTTCCTGACCCAGGAATTGAACTGGAGTCTCCTGCATTGCAGGCGGATTCTTTACCAGCTGAGCTACCAGGGAAATAAATGTGAATGTTGCCTTTAATGTACCATGAGTCTCTGACTGTCCTCATTTGTTTTCCTGCTTTTCCCTTTATTCTGCTCTGCAGCAGTACATCCACCGTTTCTTCCAGCTCAGTATCTGTCTTCTGCCTCATTTAACTTGCCATTGATTCCTATAGTATGTTTTTCTTTTCAGTTCTTGTAATGTTGATCTTTGTTTGTTCTTAAGGTCTTCTAGCTCTTTATCAAACATTTCTTGTATCTTCTCATTCTCTGCCTTCATTCTGTTTTTGAGGTCTTAGATCATCTTTACTGTCATTACTCTGAATTCTTTTTTGTGTAGATTGTGTATCTCCACTTTGTTCTTCTTCTGGGGTTTTATATTTTTACTTGATCTGGGAGTTACTCCTCTGATGTCTCATTTGGTCTACTTTCCGTGATTGTGGTTTTCGTTCCACAGACTGCAGGGTTGTGAAAGTGAAGTAGTCATCATCGAATAGTCGTCTTGCTTCTGCTTTCTGACCCCTGGTGGATGAGGCCTAAGAGGCTTGTACAGGCTTCCTTGTGAGAGAGACGGGTTCCTGCCCACTTATGGGTGGACCTGGTTCTTGACCATCTGGTGGGCAGGGCCGTGTCAAGGGGTGTCTTTAGTGCACAGCTGTGGGCTCAGAAAGACTTTAGGCAGCCTATTTGCTGATTGGTGGGGCTGTGTTCCTGCTCTGTTGGTTTGACTTCAGGTATCCCAGCACTGAAGTCTACTGACTGTTGGTTGGGGCCAGATCTTGGGGAGAAAATAGTACCCTCCAAGAGAGCTCACACCAATGAGTATTCCCCAGAATTACCGCCACCAGTGTTTTTGTCCCTGCAGTGAGCCATACCCAAGCCTCGCTTCTGCCAGAGACACTGATGCCAGCAGGTATGTCTGGCCCAGGCTTTAATGAGATCACTGTTTGTTTGTTTTGTTTTTTACCCTGGTCGTGGTGTACAGGATACCTTGTGTGCGTTATCCGAGAGTGGAGTTTTTGTTCCCTTCAGTACTCTGAATTTGCTATCATCAAACCCTTCTGGCTGAGTTCAAAGCCAGTTTGCTCTGAGCGCTCTTCTGATAGCAGACCTCCAGGCTGGGGAGCCTGACGTGGGCTCAGAACTTCCACTCCTTGGGAGAACCTCAGCAATATAATTATTTTCCAGCTTGTGAGTTGCCCATCTGGTGGGACTGGCAGTTTTATTTTATTGCGTTTGTGCCTCTCCTACCCTCTTGTGGCTTCTTCTTTGTTTTTGGATGTAGGGTATCTTTTTTGGTACGCTCCAGTATTGTTTTTTGTTTGTTTGTTTTGCTTGTTTTTTTGGTTGATGCTTGTTCATCATTTAGTTGCGATTTTTTTTTTGAGAAGAAGTGAGCTTATGTACAGTATTATTCCACCATCTTGTCTCCATGATGGTTAGTTCTCTGTAAATGGCGTTTTAAATGTCAAATTCTATTTGTGTATTCTTGATCTGTAGGAAAGCAGCTGGCTTTTGCATGTTGACCTTGTCTGCTGCACTATAATTGTTTATTATTAGTTCCAGGATTAGGATTTTTTTGTTCCAGTTTTGGTTTTCCATAGATGGACATTCTACACTTCCCTGCAAACAAAGGCAGTTTAGTGTCTTTCTTCCCAACCTGCGTGACTTTGTGTTTCCTTTTCTTGTTTTACAGCAACAGCTAGGATTTTCAGTGTAATGTTGAAAAGCAGAGTGAAAGGGGACATCCTTGCCTTGCTCTTGAGTTTGGTGGGAAAGCCTCTCACCGATAAGTATGATGTTAGCTGTAGATTTTTATAGATTTCTTTATCAAGGTAAGGAGGTTACTCCCTATCTCTAGTTTACAGATAGTGTTTTATCATGGTAAGTATTGGATTTTGTCAGATGCTTTTTCTGCATATATTGATAAGATTCTGTGAGTTTTCATCTTTAGTCTATTGACATAGTGGGTTATATTCATGGCTTTTTGAATGTTGAACCAGCTTTGTGTACCTTGAATAAATCTCATTTCATTGTGGTGTATAGTTCTTTTTATGTATTCAATTTGATTGTCTAATTCTTGGTTGAGGACTTTTACATCTCTGATCATGAAAAATGTATGTCTGTTGTTTTCTGGTAATGTCTTTGCCTAGATTTCATATTAGAATACTAGCCCCTATAATGAGTTAGGAAGTATTCTCTCTGCTTCTGACTTGTGGAAAAAACAAAACTGTAGACGTTTGGTATAATTTCTTCTAGAGATTATGGTGAATGCTAGGTAGAATTCACCAGTGAACCCATCTGGATCCAGTGCTTTCTCTTTTCTGAAGTTATTGATTCGGGTTCATTATAGGCCTGTTCAGATTGTTTCTTCCTATGTGTGTTTTGGCAGATTGTTTTTAAAAAGAATTTTCTGTTTCATCTAGGTTATCAAATTTGTGGACATAGAGTTGTTTATAGTATTCTTTCATTAAACTTCTAATGTACATGAAATCTATAGTGATATCACCTCTTTCATTTTTGATGATAGTAATTTGTGTCCCCCCGCCCCCCTGCTTTAGGCTGGCTATGTTCTTACTGTTCTTTTTCAAAGAGCCAGCTTTTGATTTTGTTAATTTTTTTCCATTGATTTCTTGGTTTCAACTTCATTGATTTTGGTTCTAGTTTTTATTTCTCTTCTGCTTACTTTTAATTTTATTTGCTCCTATTTTCTTAAGATGAAAGCTTAGGTTATGGATTATTTTTTGTCTTTTAGTATGCCTTATAATTTTTTATTGAAAGATGGACCTGATATGCTACTAATGCAGTGAGTGGTAATGGGGAGGAGAGCATTCTATTCAGAAGATCAGTTTCAGTCTTTTGGTGAAGACATGTCCCCTGTACATTTTGGGCTTGTCTGGCACTAGATTTTGGTTAGGCATCTTTGGCAGGAGTATCAGGATGCTCTGTTCTTATTGCATCCTATTGGTTGGTGCACTATTTTGATTTAGTCTCATTACTGATGATGTTCAGTTGATTATTTGATTAATGTGGTATGTGTCTGTGTTTTCCTTTGTAATAAATATTTTCTGGGGAAGAGTTAGAAATTTAGAAAAATATTTATGCTTCCTCATACCTTCAATTTATTCACTTATTTATATTATCTAAATATGGACTTATAGTTTTCTCTTAGTTTAGTGGATTATAATCTTTAACCATCATTATTTCTCAGAGATTTGAGCATTAAGAACTCTTTCAATCATCTATTTTTTAGTATCTAAATATGGACTTATAGTTTTCTCTTAGTTTAGTGGATTATAATCTTTAACCATCATTATTTCTCAGAGATTTGAGCATTAAGAACTCTTTCAATCATCTATTTTTTAGTATCTAAATATGGACTTATAGTTTTCTCTTAGTTTAGTGGATTATAATCTTTAACCATCATTATTTCTCAGAGATTTGAGCATTAAGAACTCTTTCAATCATCTATTTTTTAGTATCTAAATATGGACTTATAGTTTTCTCTTAGTTTAGTGGATTATAATCTTTAACCATCATTATTTCTCAGAGATTTGAGCATTAAGAACTCTTTCAATCATCTATTTTTTAGTATCTAAATATGGACTTATAGTTTTCTCTTAGTTTAGTGGATTATAATCTTTAACCATCATTATTTCTCAGAGATTTGAGCATTAAGAACTCTTTCAATCATCTATTTTTTAGTATCTAAATATGGACTTATAGTTTTCTCTTAGTTTAGTGGATTATAATCTTTAACCATCATTATTTCTCAGAGATTTGAGCATTAAGAACTCTTTCAATCATCTATTTTTTAGTATCTAAATATGGACTTATAGTTTTCTCTTAGTTTAGTGGATTATAATCTTTAACCATCATTATTTCTCAGAGATTTGAGCATTAAGAACTCTTTCAATCATCTATTTTTTAGTATCTAAATATGGACTTATAGTTTTCTCTTAGTTTAGTGGATTATAATCTTTAACCATCATTATTTCTCAGAGATTTGAGCATTAAGAACTCTTTCAATCATCTATTTTTTAGTATCTAAATATGGACTTATAGTTTTCTCTTAGTTTAGTGGATTATAATCTTTAACCATCATTATTTCTCAGAGATTTGAGCATTAAGAACTCTTTCAATCATCTATTTTTTAGTATCTAAATATGGACTTATAGTTTTCTCTTAGTTTAGTGGATTATAATCTTTAACCATCATTATTTCTCAGAGATTTGAGCATTAAGAACTCTTTCAATCATCTATTTTTTAGTATCTAAATATGGACTTATAGTTTTCTCTTAGTTTAGTGGATTATAATCTTTAACCATCATTATTTCTCAGAGATTTGAGCATTAAGAACTCTTTCAATCATCTATTTTTTAGTATCTAAATATGGACTTATAGTTTTCTCTTAGTTTAGTGGATTATAATCTTTAACCATCATTATTTCTCAGAGATTTGAGCATTAAGAACTCTTTCAATCATCTATTTTTTAGTATCTAAATATGGACTTATAGTTTTCTCTTAGTTTAGTGGATTATAATCTTTAACCATCATTATTTCTCAGAGATTTGAGCATTAAGAACTCTTTCAATCATCTATTTTTTAGTATCTAAATATGGACTTATAGTTTTCTCTTAGTTTAGTGGATTATAATCTTTAACCATCATTATTTCTCAGAGATTTGAGCATTAAGAACTCTTTCAATCATCTATTTTTTAGTATGTCAGTAATTCTTTGAGCTTTTTTTTTTTTTTTTTTTT
>SJYC01047409.1:0-15183 GCA_006408675.1 Madoqua kirkii | reverse complement strand
TTTTTTTTTTTTTTTTTTGCTATAAGAAGATAGTCTAAGTTCATCCTATACTTTCCCTATCTCATTCCTGGATTCAGCTATTTCTATAAGGAGCTCTGCTTCTTTTTAGAAAAGAATGATGTTTAGAAGTCAAGATTCGGCTGCGAGGTGTGCTAGTTGCTGTGGGCTGTTGCCATTCCCATGTATGTATACACACTCAAACACATGTACATATACATATATACTTTTGTATATTTATTTCTCCATATATATACCTAACAACATATACTCACATTGACGTGTTCAGTCCTTTTACTCCTTCACCACAAGATTTACCCTAGTGTTTTCCCTTTCTGATAATGAGTAATGAGACCCATCATAATTAGTATTTTGACTTTAAGTACTTTATTAAAGTACTTGTCAGGTACTATGCTAAGTGCTTTATTTTGTCTAATTTGATCTTCTCAATAGCAGTGTAAAAGATTTTCAGAAGAAAAACTGGAGACTAAAGGAGTGGTGTAATCTCCCCATACAACCCACTGGATAGCAGAACTAGGGCTGGAACTTTGGTCTGTGTGACTGTGGTGGCTGTGCTGTTAGCCATTCAGCTTCTCTTAGCCAGTGCTGCCATACGCATATTCCTTCAGGATTAGTTCCTGAAGGTGTCAGGGATTGCTGGTGTATAGGGTACGCATGTGTAAAGTTTCGGTAAGCCCTGAAGTGTTACCCTTCAGAAGGTTGAACTAGTCTGAGCCTACCAACATGGACAGTGCTGACTTGTTGGCAGTCTCCCTAACACTGAATACTGTCTGTTACTTCAGTGTTATGTAGTTTCATTTTTCAACTTAATCAGTTGCAAAAACTCCTATCCCTCTGCCATCTCTTCATAATGAAGCCTGTTTGTTTATATCTGTTCTCCTCAAAATTGTTTATTGTTTTCTGTTATTCTTAGAACACTGTCCAAATGTTTCAGCGTGGTCTTCAAGAAGACTCTATTCTGTGGCCTCTCTCCTCTTTCTGTACCGAAGTCCTTGCGTTATGGTCCAGCATGCCACACCCTTTCTCTTGCCTCTTGAGTTTTTGTATATATTGTTCCTTCTCCCTAGAATACCTTTTCCTCTATCTAGTCACTTTGCTCTTTTCAGCCAGGTTTTGCTTATTTTTCAGTTCACAGTTTAGATTCGTTTCCTTCAGGCAACCTGTGATGCCTTTTCTATGTGGTTTATTAAACTGAAGTCAAAGGAAACCTTACTGAGATATTAACTGTATCTGTGAAAATGGCCAAGTAAACGAAAAAGTATAACCAGCTTAAAAATCGTATACTAGTTTATGGCAAACTACAATGTAGTTAATTGTGTTTTTTTCCATAAAGTACCCGCCAGCCTGTCTGGACTTGACCCAAAGGACATCGTGGCAGTGCTGAATGAGGAGGGAGGCTACCATCAGATCGGACCAGCAGGGCACTGCGCTGACTTCTTCATCATGTCAGTGACCATAGCATTCGCCACCCAGCTGGAGCAGGTGAGATTAGTGACCCACGAAGACTCTGAAAACATTTCATTTTTAAAATCTGTCTTTTAGGTATTGAAAAGACTTGTAAGTAGACTTAAAAAATAATTTAGATTAATGTTTTCTTTCACGTCAGAAAACATTTTTGTTTCAGGAAAAAATAAATAGGGATGATCTTGGTAGTAAGAGAATAAATTAAATCTCTTAGAATTTAGAAGAAAGACCATGAGTAAACATTGTTTTGCATTGTTTTGTGTGACATTGTTAGGACTGGTATGAAACGACTCCCTTCCCTTACCCCTACCCCCAAGTATTAAATTATTTACTTTTTGGAGAAATGTATAATATTGACAACATTGTCTCAGTCATACCTTAATAGCTGTCAGGTCTGGGATTAGATTTTACCCAATTTACAGACTTACAAATTATCCCAAATGCTGCCAGAAGATAGTAGATTCTTAGATCAGAGATAAAGGAATGTATTACTCTCAGCCCAGCAAACAATATGACTATCAGTGTATTTCTTTCAGTTTCTTTTGCCCCAAGTACCATGGAAGTCACGACATAGAGGGGCCCGGGTGGTTTCTTCACACTCACTGGGTATGTCACAGCTTAGGAGCACAGAGTTTAGGGAAATCACCACTTTTATCATAAGCAGTCCTAGTCTTTGTCTGGGAAGATATGTTACAAGATTACGAGTTGTACACCTGTCAGGGCCTCACAGTCTTGGTACACAGTAAGAATGTACCAACCGATTCTGGCAGCGTTCAGGCTGATTTGTTAGTTTGTAAACAAGGTAATATCTAATCCCAGAATGTGTTGAGTGCTTAAGGCCCATGGCTGATTATCTCTTCCCCTCAATGGCTCAGCACAACAGTAGCTGTTATTTCCTGCCCTTTTCAGGATCAAGGGCAGTTTTTTTGACATTATGTTGATCTATAGTGTGTGAAATAAATTAATATTTTTTAAAAATAGAGACTATAACTTATGACTATATTTTTATCATACTATTCACTTTCTTAGAGGTATACCTTTTCCAGATAAACCACATTCATAAGTGAAATATGAGTTAGTGACCACACTAAATCTTCCTAAGGTTTATCAGGTAAAGATTTTTCTTAGGAAGTAATATTTAGCTTTGTCACACTGAATGCCTGCCCACTGCACAAAGTACTTTCATATATGCATATTCTTTAAGCATTACTCTTTCTTTCCCAATTTGGTCCTGTCATTTTCTCATTAATACTCTGTATGTGCTTTTGTCTTTCTCCATCAATTTCCTTATTTTTTTCTTCTCTTCATAAAACTCTGCTTGTTGATTGCTGTTTAATATGCCTCACTGGTTGAGGGGAAAGCTAGCTACTACTGTCTGTTCATTAATCACATCAGAACACACAGTAGATAATGAGCCTACTGTATTTTTATTATGTTATTAAATACCTGCAAAGTATTTAAAATTGCTACTTTATTTTAAAAAATATTTTTTCAACTTCCCTGGGAAGGTATAATTGTTAATATTTATCAGCCACTTACTTTGTTACGTTTTATGAAATACTTGGCTAATGTTGGGTTTAATCATACCACAACTTTAGGAGGTTATTAGTTTTACTTTTAAGATAAGGAAACCAACTCTTGAGAAAGTTCTGTAACTAGTAAATATACTTAGGAATTTCCAGCCATTGGGTCACTTTCCACATTGTTTTGTTGCCGTATTTTGCTCCCTCTGAAGGAGTTTTGGAGTAAGATCAATTTGAGCTGGAGTCTCATTCTCATGCTTACTAGCTTTTTTTAATTTAAGGAACTTACTTAACCTTTCTCAGGCTTGAATTTTCTTGGTTGTATGGTATGGTACTACCAGCTTTGTGGGTGTGTGTGAGGAATGAAATAAAACTAACATGCTTAACATGTAGTTTGTATGTGTGAAGCTATACACACATACCTGTGTTATATGGTGAAAGCTAATCGACCTATTTGAATCCACCACTAAAACTAATTCAGTTCTTGGTAATACAAAGGAACTGATTAGGACAAATCACTCAGCTTAGTTAAAAATATAAAACAAGCTCGTCTGGCAAGCTGTTCGATATCTCTGATAAAAATTAAGCCAAAAATGAACCTCCAAAGATTAAATAGAAAATTACCATAGAACTCAACAGTTTCACTACTGGGTCTGTATCAAAAGAATTGAAAACAAGGTATTCAAATAAAAAATATTTGAATATATAATAAAATATATACTCATAGCAGCCTTATTCACAGTCTCAGAATATCACAGAAATAACACAGTGTCCATCCATGGATGAATGGATTAATTATACACACACACACAATGGAATATTAATGGAATATTATTCAACTGTAAAACAAATGAGATACTGATACATGGGACAACAAGGATGAATGTTGTAAGCATGCTGAGCAAAATAAGCCATATATAAAAGGCCACATACTGTATATGATTCCATTTATTAAAAAAGTATCCAGAATAGGCAAACTCATAGAGACAAAAAGCAGAGCTGTGATTTCCGGGGTGTGGAATGGGAGTGGCTGCTTAATGGTTCTGCTGTTTCTGTTCGGGGTGATGGAGGAGTTCTGGAACAAGGTAGTGGTGGCAGTTGCACGATATTGTGAATGTGGCTAATGTTACCGAAACGCACAATATTTAATGGTTAAAATGTTAAATTTTCTGTTACATGTATTTTACAATAATTTTTAAAAACACACAAAAACTTAAGCCCAGTAATTTATTCATACCCTGATATTGCTTAGTATTACTTGCTTGCTTTTTTTCTTTTTTGGACTAGCCCAAGGATTTTTAAAAATAGCATTTTAGCTTTTTTCTTATCAAGCTAGTCAAAGGCCATGTGAAAAACATCTAGCAATAAATAAAGAAACATATTTTTCAGATGCAGATAAGGGACTTAGAATATTGATACAGTGAAGTAGTAGAATGGAGGAGTGAGATTAGAATAAGAATACTGGATGATAATAATCTTACCTCCTTTTTAAACAATGAAATTAAGGGTGACAACAAAACTGTTTCTAAATCCAAGGCGGATAAAGGATTTTTAAAAGCATCTTGTCCCTTAATGGGAATAACTTAGAAGTAAGTGTACTATGGAATATAAAAGGGCTATCTTTATTTCTTAAAATTTTTGTTGCTTCCTGATTATGGAAGAAAGTAAAAGAAAATGAAAGTCTCTTTTAAGTAAACTCAGAAATAATCACCCATAAGGGCAGAATATGTTTTCCTCAGATATTTTCCCATTCATGTAACAGTTGACTGTGTGCTAGGTAGAATTGTAGAAGTGAACATGTATTATTTCTTTTAATCCTTCAAATAACCATAAGAGAAATGGAGCTGCAGAGTGATTAAGTACTTGTCTAGTCCCAAGGCAAGCCATTGGTGGAACCAAGGTTGAGGACTGGAGAATACTCCAGAATTTGTTCTTAATAACTACAATATTAGTAGTTTTTTATTATGACTTTAGATTTGATTAATGATTAAAATCTAGTCAAACAAATATATTTTAAGGTAAAGATTAAAGTAATAACATATATAATAATACAGAGGTTCATGACATTGTACAAGAGGCAGTGATGAAGACCATCCCCAAGAAAAAGAAATGCAAAAAAGGCAAAATGGTTGTCTGAGGAGTACTTACGAATAGCTATGAAAAGAGAAGCAAAAAGGCAGAGAAGAAAAGGAAAGATAGCCCCATTTTTAAATGCAGAGTTCCAAAGAATTGCAAGGAGAGATAAGAAAGCCTTCCTTAGTGATCAGTGCAAAGAAATACAGGAAAACAGTAGAATGGGAAAGACTAGAGATCTCGTCAAGAAAATTAGAGATACCAAGGGAAATTTTTGTGCGAAGATGGGCACAAACAAGGACAGAAATGGTATGGATGTAACAGAAGCAGAAAATATTAAGAAGAGGTGTCAAGAATACACAGAACTATACAAAAAAAGATCTTCACGACCCAGAAGTAGCAGAAGTAGATGTTCTTCTGGAATTCCCTTGTTTTCCCTATGATCCAACGGATACTGGCAATTTGGTCTCTGATTGCTTTATCTTTTCTAAATCAGCTTGTACATCTGGTAGTTCTCAGGTCATGTACTGTTGAAGCCTAGCTTGAAGAATTTTGAGCACTACCTTGCTTCATGTGAAATGAATACAGTTGTATGGTAGTTTGAACATTCCTTGGCATTGCCCTTCTTTGGGATTGGAATGAAAACTGACCTTTTCCAGTCCTGTGGCCACTGCTGAGTTTTCCAAATTGGCTGGCGTGTCGGGTGCAGCACTTCACAGCCCCATCTTTTAGAATTTTAAATAGCTCAACTGTATTTCCATCACCTCCACTAGCTTGGTTTGTAGTAATGCTTCCTAAGGTCCACTTGACTTCACTTCCCAGGATGTCTGGCTCAAGGTGAGTGAGCACACCATCATGGTTATATGGGCCATTAAGACCATTTTTGTCTGTTAATTCTTGCCACCTCTTCTTAATCTCTTTTACTTCTGTTAGGTCCTTGCTGTTTCTGTCTTTTATTGTGCCCATCTTTAAATAAAATGTCCTCTTAGTATCTTCCAGATTTTCAGTCTATACCTCCATTCTTTTTCCGAGATCTTGGATCATCTTTAATATCATTACTCTGAATTCTTTTTCACATAGATTGCTCATTTTCACTTCACTTAGTTACTGTTCTGGGGTCTTCTCTTGTTCCTTAGTCTGGGACAAATTCTTCTGGTATATCGTTTTGTCTTTCTGTGATTTCAGTTTCTCTTCCACAGGCTGTAGGATTGTAATTTTTTTTGCTTCTGCTTTCTGCCTGTGGTGGATGAGGCCAGCCCAAGGGGCTTGTGTAGGCCTCCTGTAGGAAGGACTGCTGCTGCTGCTGCTGCTGCTAAGTCACTTCAGTCCTGTCTGACTCTTCGAGACCCCAGGACTACAGCCCACCAGGCTCCTCTGTCCATGGGATTTTCCAGGCAAGAGTACTGGAGTGGGGTGCCATTGCCTTCTCCGTTGGCCCCTGCTTATTGTCTGGTGGACCTGGGAGTCATCCTTTGGTGGGCAGGGCCATATTAAAGGTTGTGTTTAGTGGGCAGCTGTGGGCTCAGAAAGCCTTTATGCAGCCTATCTGCTAATTGGTGGGGCTGTGTCTCCCCCTGTTCATTGCTTGACTTGTTGCATCCCAGCACTGGAGCCTACAGGCTGTTGGGTGGGGCCAGGTCTTGGTTAAAAAATGGTGGCCACCAGGAGGGCTCACGCCAGTGGTTACTCCTCAGAAATACCACCACCAGTGTCTTTATCTCTGCAGTGAGCCACATCCACCCCACCTCTCACACCTTCACAGGACACCCTGCAATATCAGCAGTTAGGTCTGGCCCAGGATCCTGAGGTTACTGCTTTTTCCAGTGTTCCTGACATGCATGAGACCCAGTGTGCATCCTCCAAGGGTGGAGTTTCTGTTTTCCCTCGTCTATGGATTTCCTGTGAGCAGACTTTGCTGGCCTTCAAAGCCAGATCCTCTGGGGGCTTCTCGCAAGATCAGCCCTCCACCTTGGGGAGCTTGATGTGGGGCTCAGAACTTTCGCTGCTGTGGGAGAACTTTTGTGATATCGTTATTTTCCGGTTTGTGGGTTGCCCACTCGGGTATGGAATTTGATTTTATCATGATTGTCCCTCTCTTACCTCCTTGTTGTGGCTTCTTTGTCTTTGGATGTAGGATATCTTTTTTTGGTATGTTCCAGTGGTTTTTCTTCCTTTCTTTCCCTCAGTGGTTGTTTAGCAGTTGTGATTTTGGTGGGGTTTTTTTTTGAGAAGAGGTGAGCTCACATACTTCTACTCCACCATCTCATTCCACCCTTAGTAAACATTTCATTGGTGAAGGGCTCCATTTTCCCCCTGTAGTAGCTCTTTATAATGAGCGGAAGATAGCCTTTTGTAGCTGTTAATTTATAGGTCTCCTAGTTTTGTAGGAATAACTGAAAACCATTTTTTTTTCTTTCATCAAAAGCCCTGAACTGAGAATTTATAAGGAAATGTTCAGTGTCAAATATTTTACTACTTTCTTCTAAAATAATATTTATGGACCTTTCATGGACTAGTTAAATGAAATGTGAACTCTAAAACAACATAAGTATTATGTTATACAACATAAATGTATAAAAATATTTTAGTTTCATTTTACTTGTCTAAGTAACGACCCCATAGACTATAGCCTATCAGGCTCCTCTATCCGTGGGATTCTCCAGGCAAGAATACTGGAGTGGGTTGCCATTTCCTTCTCCAGGAGATCTTCCCAACACAGGGATTGAACCCAGGTCTCCCGCACTGCAGGCAGATGCTTTACCATCTGAGCCACCAGGGAAGCTCTATGTTATACAACATATATAACATATAAAAATATTTTAGTTTCATTTTGCTTTGTCTAAGTAAACCTTTAAAAATTAAAACTAGTAACTTAGTAGCAATTTGGCAGAGATTTAGAAATTTTGAGTTACTAATTTAAGTCCTGAAATAATCATTTTAGCAGATGTTTTTGGAGTTTATCAGACATATATAAGCATGTTTAGTGGTTTATAAAGTAATAATCTTTTTTTTTCCCCCTTAAATGTTTAGTTAATTCCATGTACCATGAAACTTCCAGAAAGACAGCCTGAGTTTTTCTTTTATTATTCTTTACTGGGAAATGATGTTACAAATGAACCCTTCAGTGATTTGATCAACCCAAACTTTGAGCCAGAGAGAGCTTCTGTGCGTATACGGAGCAGTATAGAAATTCTTCGTGTTTACCTGACTCTTCATTCTAAACTACAGGTAAGTATAGCAGAAAATTGTTTTCAATTAAAGGTTATTTTTTTTTAAGCATTAAAGAGGTGCCTAAACTCTCTTATTGCTGAAGTATATGCCATCTTTCTACCATATCTTTCATTGTTTTAGGAATTATCCTGACTTGTAAGTCATAAGATGACAGTTATTTCAGAATGTTAGGAGATGTAACACTTTAGTTATTCTGAAAAGAGGTAGGTCAGTTATCAGTCATTTATCATATTCAATAACAAATTGTACCTGGAACTCAAACCTGTGAGCATCAGACAGGTTTCATTATTGTTACTGGAGATTAGCTGTTACCATACAGATCACACTCAAGTTCAGAATTTATAAACCTTTTTGCTATTAAAGCAAAGAGATAATAAAACAACTTTTTAAAACCTGCCCTTGAATTAAGTAATTTTGTAAACCGATTTTAAATAGGACTTTAGTTTTTAGAAAAGTTTGTCTAATCTGAAATTACTTCTCTGTTCATTATGATTAACTTTATCAGACTGAAATGGGTGGTGAAGTAGGGTGGAGTAGTCCGTTTTTTATACTAAAGTGTTTCAATAGACTTTGCTTGTACTTTGGGTGCATAGTACAAAAAGCATAAAGACATTTTAGTGGAACTAAATTTTAGAGGTGGTTGCTAAATCCAAGGTATTTAGAATGTTGAAGACTATATAAAATGATGAAATGAAAGAAAAATTTAGTTTGATCTTATATCTAACATATTATTCCTCACCAAACTATTGACTTACATATCAGTTTGATTCTTATGGACTTGTAAGTCATAAAAATCCTTTCTTTCCAGCCCATTAAAAATATCACACTTAATAACATTAAGACTGTTACAGGTCATTATTGACACTAGAATTAAAAATATTTTTATGTAATGATTGCATATTGTTCATGCGAATAGTAGCTTTGCTGAGGCTTCAGTGTAGTCAGGGAAAAGAATAGTTATCTAACACGTACCTGGAACAGCTGTGTTTTTTTTTCTTTTTTGGTAGTTTCCAAAGGTGGTTATGTCCAAGGTTTGATTAGCTAGCAGTGATTCACAGTACATTCCATCTCAGTGGTGTTCTCCTTTATCTTTTAGTATTAAGCACTGTTTTATATATAGAGTATGAAAAGAAAGAAAAAAGATTCATGGTGTTTTATGGGTGAATAAAACAGAATTATTTGAAGTTCTTTAGTTCAAATAGGGCTGGATCCACTCACTTATTTTTTAAGAACTGTGCTTAAATTAATGTTATAATGAAAAGAGAAAAGAATGGTGGATGTATTTTTCTGTTTGAATTCATGTATTCATGATACAATTTGCATAGTACAATAAGATAGTATAGTAAAATATTGAAGTACCCATACCTCACTAAAGAGAAAGGAGAACAAGAAGTAACACATAATGCCAATGGATGATTCATGTTGAGGTTTGCCTGAAAACAACAAAATTCTGTAAAGGAATTATCCTTCAATTAGAAAATAAAAAGTAACACATAGGAGTGTACAATACTGAAAGGAAAAGGAAAAGAATTAATAACTGTATTATTGAGTTCTGGGTAACTTTGTGCTTAGTTTTAGCAATCAGGTGTGAGAATCTTAGTCACTGGCAGTCACCAACATTGTTTTCCTTCTCTGGATCATTTTATATCTTTGTTGTTAAGTTCGTGTGTTTAGGATAAAGGAGAAAGTGTAAATCCTGGTTTTGACTTTCCTTTCATTTTAGATCCATCTCTGCTGTGGAGATCAGTCACTTGGAAGTACAGAAATACCCTTAACAGGACTACTAAAAAAGGGTAGTACAGAAATCAACCATCGCCCAGTCACAGTTGAGGGTGCTTTTACCCTTGACCCTCCAAACCGAGCCAAACAAAAGCTTGCCCCTATTCCTGTGGAGCTGGCCCCCACTGTGGGAGTGTCTGTGGCTCTGCAGAGAGAAGGCGTGGACGCCCAGGCAAGTAGCAACCCCCTTCCCCCTCCTCCAGCTTCTCCGATACATCGGTCATGATTAGTTACAAAAGTCAGATTTCAGGTGCATTATCTCATGTAAGAGAGTATTTGTCACTGTTATTTAGTGGTCTTCATTATGCGATAACCCCTTCTCTAAGAAGACCCTTCCGGAAAGTGCTGTGGCTCCTGCCGTGGTTCATGGTGGCTGCGCCCAGAGTCTTTCAGTGCAGTCTTCTCACGGAGTGGAAACCATGCCCCACACCCCACCTCACAGTCAGTGACTGTGGCACTCTGGAAGAAGAGAATGTTTTTAGGCCTGGTTTGGGGGATCTGCATTAACAGATCTCTTTCAGTTGACTCAGCCTTGCTAAGGTTCTCGGTTCATTAGTGCTTCACAGTCCTCATGCTGTCTCCAGGCAATAGAAGCATTTATTTGAATGTAGATGCTTTTTGATTATATATAGCCCTTGGGTCAACTTTAGTGTGCTGTTCTTTTAAAGAACTGATTTTTATGCAGACTGTGAACTAAAGTAAGAGTTTTAAAAGACACACATGCATGTATTTTTGGAGGATAGTGGAGCAAAGGAAGAAAATCATCTAGACTTCTGGGTTTTGGTTTTTGTTTGTTTTCTAGTAATGTGGACCTCCTTTGTATTGCTTTGGTAGGAATAACCATTCTCAGGGACACTTATGCCTGACTTCTTTGATTGAATATCCCTTCTTAGGCATTAGGATGCATTTTGATACTGAGCTCTGGATTGGATATCATATTTCCTTCCTGTTCATCTTCCTTTTTCTGGTCCTAGATGCTATAAGAAAATATGCAAATTATGAAGAAAAATAGACTAGGAATATCCAAACTGAGAAAGGAAGCTAATTTTTTTTAAAAAACAATATCACGTTTTTTGCTTGATTATGAAGGAAAGTTCTTTGCAAATTATACTTTATTTAAAAATTGTTTTTAGTCTTTAATTGAATTAAAGACCCAGAATGAACATGAGCCACACCATTCAAAGAAGAGAGTTTTAACCCCCATAAAGGAGAAGACACATACTGGGCCACAGTCACCAAGCGAGTCCCCTATTCCACCTCACAACCAGTCACCTCCAACAAAGGACGATGCAACAGAAAGTGAAGTGGAAAGCTTACTGTATGATAAGGACACAAAACTCAATCCAAAGGGTAAGATGTTCTTTTCACAGATCTCTTAGGTATTGATTTTCTGGCCATCTAATACATGATCATGAGAGTTTTCATGGGTGCTACAAACTAAGTTTTTTTAAAGAGCCAGTAATGTGTGGTGATGTTTAAAAAAAAAAATCAGTTTAAAGTAGCTGTAACTTACTTAACTTCATAATAGAATTTTCTAATGGAGAATTTTTCATTGACTTTCATACTAGAAATAGTACCTTATTCAAAGGAAATTAATGAATTCTTTGAAGTAGATTTTTAGCAATCTCAAATTCATTGTCTCAAATTCATTAGATTTTAGAGAAAAGAGATACTAACTGCCTCTTACAGTAAACTTAAAATAGTCATTTTTGATCCTAAAGTTGAGACAGTTTGAGAATACATATTTATCTGTCTTACACAATTTTCCTATCTGTTACATAAGAATCTGTAGTTAAATTTAGTAGTATAAATTGTAAGAGCAGTGGTGGATTCGGAATTAGAAGTTTGGGTGCAAGTTATAGGTGTTTCCTTAAGTAGCTATAGCACTTGAGCCATTCACTTAACATCTGTGATATATAATAGGATTGGAATAGACTCTGTCTTTTCAATTAAAAAAAATTTTATTGGAGTATAGTTGATTTACAATGTTGTGTTAGTTTGAGGTGGACAGCACAGTGAATCAACTATACATATATCTACTCTTTTTGAGATTCTTTTCCCAAGGCCATTACAGAGTGTTGCGTTCCCTGTGCTATACAGTAGGTCCTTATTAGTTACCTGTTTTATATAGAATAGTGTGTATATGTCAGCCCCATATCCCAATTTATCCCTTCCCCTGCTTTATCCCCTGGTGACCATAAGTTTGTGTTTTACATCTGTGACTATATTTTATGTTACAGTAAATAAGACCATTTGTACCACTCTTTGTAGATTCCACATATAAGTGTTATCATTGATACTTGTCTTTGTCAAGTTTTATTTTGTTAGACTATGTCATATGTGTCTACGATAACCAAGCTACTTTTTTAAAAAAATGGATGTAATTATTTACATAATTACTGTAAAATACTGATGTATATGTGCAGTAAGTCTCAAATACAATCTTTCCAATACTAAGTTATGTTCACCTGCTTCTTAGAAATAAGTTAGCACCAGGCTACTTTTTAAGTTTTGTACTACATCTTGAGAATGAGATTAAGGGTCCCCCCGCAACAGTTTTATGATGGGAATTAAAGCTACATAATTTTGGACAAATAACTTGGAAGTTTATGCTTCAGTTCATATGTTTATTTAATCAAATAGTTGTCTTTGAGATTATATCTCTAAGTTATCTGAGTAACTTAAGAGAAATTGTTTGCAAATGGTTTTTTTTTTTTATTTTAAATTTTTATGTTCACCTTAGCTGTCAGTTCTTCTGTACCTGCATTACTGGCCAAGCCAGTGACAACATCTATTGCTTCAGAAACAGCCTCAGGACAGAAGATTGCTGTTCCTGCAACATCACATCATTTTTGCTTTTCGATAGACTTGAGGAGTATCCATGATTTGGAGGTTGGCTTTCCAATCAACTGTATACTAAGGTATGATTTGGTTTCAGAGTGTTATTTTCGGGAAGAAATGCCTTTTCTATATTTGGAGAGTTGCGGAGAAGGCAATGGCACCCCACTCCAGTACTCTTGCCTGGAAAATCCATGGACGGAAGAGCCTGGTGGGCTGCAGTCCATGGGGTTGCTAAGAGTCGGACACGACTGAGTGACTTCACTTTCACTTTTTACTTTCATGCATTGGAAAAGGAAATGGCAACCTACTCCATTGTTCTTGCCTGGAGAATCCCAGGGATGGGAAAGCCTGGTGGGCTGCCGTCTATGGGGTCGCACAGAGTCAGACACGATTGAAGTGACTTAGCAGCAGCAGCAGACAATGTCACGAAAGAAATTATACCATTTGTTAAATAAGTGGACTAGAAGGATTAAAGCTGTTGTGTCTTAATGCATTTGAAGATAATGGAGGGTGGCATTGATGGTATGAAGGGTAATAATCTTGCCTATTCTGATACAGTAATTATAGGTATTTTACAATATTTGTTAATACTCTGTTTTAGTATACACTGACTCTTGAACTTAAAATGTCTTGTTTCTGGAAAAGTTGCCACAGTTCAAAATACTTGGACGTACAGTATCTGATTTTTTATAAAACTGCTTTATAATGGAAGGTTATATTCCTCATATCTACCTTTTATGCGTATGAGTCTAAAAACCATTCCTAATGAACTGGAAGTGGAATGTTTCTACACTGTTTAGAGAATTGAAATTCAGTCTGTTAAATGGCTTTATGCAGTGGCTTGTTTTTAATATTACATTTTTATAGACTTTTCAGCTGATAAATATATTAAATGTAATATTGTGTGTTTTAGTTTGGAGTTCTTATAAATTACTTTGGAGCAAGCATTAGCATTTATAATAAAATTTTTGGTCTTTATGTGACTAACATGAAAAAAATTAGAAAATTTTCTGTCATCTTGGATTACCATTTCCAAGAACTTCATCACCTTTTTGTTGCTTCCTGCTGCTGTTTGAGGCATATCTGCCTTTCAGATGCCTAAGTCAACTCCTTGTGTGTGTGTATGCTCAGTTGTGTCCAACTCTTTGTGATCCTGTAGATTGTATCCCTCCAGGCTCCTCTGCCCGTGGAATTCTCCAGGCAAGAACACTCGAGTGGGTTGCCGTTTCCTTCTTCAGGAGATCTTTCCTATCCAGGGACCAAACCCAGGTCTCCATCATTGGCGGGTGGATTCTTTACCACTGAGTCACCCAGGAAGCCTTAAGTCTACTCCTATTGTATCTAATTTTATAGTTCCTTTGATTGTTTATCAAATTGTTTCAAAGTCCTCTGAGCTTTGGTGTGAATAAAGGACAGAATCAAAGGGACCCAGCACTGAATGTGACAGTGAAGTCATAGAAGGGAAGTCTGTCCTCACAGCTTAAGTTCTGCCTTTTACTTCATGTTAAAGGCTGAGAATTATGGCTGAAAGACTGTTTTTATTTAAAAATAGAAGGCCCAGAAAGGGTTTTCTCTTATCGACATAGCTTTTCTCACAGGGTTTCTATAATATAGAACTGTTCCTTTGTCTCTCTTGCTGCTACTGGAGAAACTGGTCTTAGAGATGATGTTGGCCAGAAGCACAGGGGTGATCTAAAATTGGATGAAGGATTTCCCTGGTGATCCAGTGGTTAAGACTACGCACTTCCACTGCAGGAGCATGGGTTCAATCCCTGGTCAGGGTGCTAAGATCCCATATGCTTGTGGTACAGCCAGAAAATAAAATGAAATGAATAGGTGTTTTGAGGGAAAGTCTTGAACAAGCTCACTTAGAAAGCACATATTAGTTTTTGTGTTTCCTGATTGCCACAGGTCCATTTGTTTAATCATCAGGTGACCACAATAAGCCAGCCGTTTGCCCAGTATTAGGGCAGGGGGCATATAGACAAAGAGTTCAACCTAGTGAAGAAGACAGATTCAGAAATACGTTAATATATGAGGGAGGCCAGACACTCGACAAAGAAGAGTGGAAAGAGTATTCTGCCCCAAGGACGTAGTTAGAATCCACTTAATACTCTGTAGAAATTACTTGATCATAAAGACTACTGCTTCTCTTTGATTCATTTTAAGACTTAAAAAAAAATGTTGGACATTTTACGTTTGATAGATTTTATGTTATCATGCTCTGCATTAGTATGAAATTGTTGTGTCCAAT
>SJYC01047408.1:0-11084 GCA_006408675.1 Madoqua kirkii | reverse complement strand
AATTACCTAATGGAATTTGTGAAATAACACTTATATTAGAAAAAAGTTTAATGTGTTTCCTTTTTGTTTTTTAATCACTACATCTGTAGTAGGAAGTTAAATTTCTAGAGGATGAACTCTGTGAGATGACTGAAATTCAGTTTATGTAATTGTTTAGGAGTTGAATGTATGCACAGGATTCTTCTTGTATTAATAGAAAAAGTAGTTTTCACTAGTAGAGTTTAAATCCTAGTTTTGTCAATAAACAACAAATTAGAAGATGAAATTTAAGTGAGCATTACAATATTTTTATATTTGACTTTAAATACAAAATAAGTTTAGCAATAGGCCAGGCATTCTTCTGTTTAATCTGGTGTGATTTATGTTGAAAGAAATAATGTTATGTCACTCTTTGATTCTTTTGTAGTGTATTCTCAGTTCAGAGACAAAACACTATGAATGCATCATTTAGGAGTTGACTAAAGGATTTTTTAGCCCATTAAAAAGTCAAGACATTATTATATAAAGGAAAATAAGTTTAGAAATTAAACTTAGCAAGTGTTTCTTGTGTATACTATGTCACAAAAGCTGTTCCTTGGAGTGCAAAGATGGAAATGATAAAAACAGTGCCCTCAAGGAATTTCTTCCTCCCACATTTTAGTTTTATTATTTCTTCATAAGAATATTTTTGACATATAACATTTTGTGTGAATTTAGTGTGTTTGGCAGGTTAATTTGCTACATTTATACACCTCAGGGGTACCAGCACTGTCTTTGTTTAAGGGAGTCGTTTTCACTTCTAAATCTTTGTCTTATTGGGAATTTATCAAAGTGGCTCTCTCTTCCTTACTCAGTATATTGCCTTCAAATTACAATGTTCTCCTTCTTCCCCAGAGCATCAGTCATTTGAAGATGACTTGTAAAGCACCTTTGGAAGCCAGTGCTGGGCAAATAATGCATTTTTTTCTGTAATTTCTGTGATTTTTTTCATGTTAATACCAAAAATATTTATATAAAGTTGGTGATAGTAAAACCATAATGTATTTGTACCATTTATCTATTAAAATTTATTTGCTCATAATATTCATATTACACTCTTTTTCACAGGTTATAAGTCTCATCTGTACACTGCTTTAGGATTTTTGTTTTTCTTAAATTCTAGGTACTCATATCCTTTCTTTGGAAGTGCAGCTCCTATTATGACTAACCCTCCTGTAGAAGTTCGAAAAAACATGGAGGTTTTTCTTCCCCAGTCTTACTGTGCATTTGATTTCGCAACTTTGCCTCATCAGCTCCAGGATACCTTCCTAAGGTAATGTGTACGTGGTGTGTATGATAGTATTTTTTCAAATCAGCTCTTGAAAATTTGTATCTTATTGACAAGAAGAATTCCTGTACATATCTGAACCCACAGCAGCTGATGCATTTGAGATCTAGAAGCAAGCTTAACAGCTGTGACCCTTGTGCCTCCACTGTAAGGTTTTATGAGTCTGTGTTTATGAAGGCTCTCTTCAGATTTTCATATCTTGTTTGACTGAATTGGGATATTAGAACTTTATTAATACATGAGTAATGAAGGCTCTTTGAAAAGTAATCTTGCTTTTTCCTAATATGTGAAGATAAATACAGACTGTTTAATGCTTATTGATTCATTTAATGACTGTAATGCATTTTTTTTTCTGTTTTTTTTCATCTCTATAAAATAGAGATGTTGATCCAGCTATCTGAAGTGGATTTGTGAAGAAAAATGAGATCTTTGAAATATCTTTTTACTTTCTCAGAGTATCACAATTCAAAAAGAAATTTAAAAGAGAAAAAATAAACATTATGTGACCATTTGCGGGAATAGTGTTTGAAGGGTTTTCTTTATTGCATAGGAAGAGGTGTAAAAAAACAAAAATGTAATTATATTTTCTATTTGTTATTTGTGGAATCGAGCCTTTACATTCCAGGTAACAAAAACATGCTTGACTACATTAAAGGACTTCAAAATTTTTAGTCCAGAAAAGCCTTAGTTCACATTTGAAAAGTATGAACACGTGTTTCTCTTTTCCTTAGGATTCCATTGCTGGTTGAATTATGGCACAAGGATAAAATGAGTAAAGATTTCTTCTGGGAATCGCCAGAATCCAACTTTCTAACATCTTGTCTTCAGAAAAAACTCGCTTTTTAGGTTCTAATGGTGAACAGTGTTGGCGACAAACTTTCAGTGAAAGTGTGCCTATTATTGCAACCCAAGGGTAAGGCACTTCTTGTATTTAGTCTTTGCTTTTTATTCTGTTTAGCTAGTCATAACCTTATCCTTTAATGTCATTTTGTCATATCTTTTTTCTTTGACCCATGGGGGCTGTATCCTAGTTTGCTCGTTAGCTTTCTGATACCTAGTATACCCTCACAGAGTGAATCTGTGGTACCATAATACTTAAGAGTGTTGAGTGTGTATTTCTCTCCCCTCGCTTTAGACTCATAATTTTAAATTCAGGATCAGGGTGTTTTTTTTTTTTAATTAAGTAATTCAAGTCAAATTTATAATGTATCTTTACACTATTTTGAATTTTTCTACTTAAAAAATATGTAAACTTTTGCCTTAACTATAGTTGGCGAATGTTACAGATGTTTGACCCTAAAAACTGAGTATTGCTTTTTTGCTCTGAAATTCACTGCCGCAGTGAAAAACTGGAGTTCATATATTTTAAATGAGATCATTCAACAATGATCTCTTTATATATCACCTGCCTTTATTTTTAAAGTGCAGTAAGAATGTGGAAGAAAAGCAGGCCCAGTGAAAAGCTGAGATGTCTTAAGTATTATTGGAATTTCTTCCCTCACTCTTCCTTCTCCATGCAACTTCCAGAGACTGAAGGGTTTAGTAAAGTTTCTTACTTACTTGGAGATCTGGGAACAATTTTTTAAGAAAATCAGTTGTTCTGGTTAATTGAAAATTCTTTTAAAACTTAGCATTCATTTCTGTTAGGTCAAATAGGATATAATGAAAACAATCATTATTTGTTGGAAGTTATTCTAATGATGATTGCTTTGAATATTAACTTTATTGATCTGCAGTGTAGACAAGTTTCAAGAGATTTACTTAAGTGAAAACTTCAGAGATGATACTGCTTCATTTTACTTTACTCATTTCTTCTAAAATCTGAGATGAGAAGAAGGAAATGTAAAAGTTGATTAATTAAAGAGTTCTAATTGTGTGAATCCAATCCTTAAAGTTTTGATTTAAACAAAGCCACATATTTTTGTTGCCAAAATTTTATTTTCCTTTAAACATTTAGTCTTTTATTTAATGCCCCATGCAGTTCTGTGATACAGTGAGGTATTCATTATGATAAACATATCATTATCTTACTGCCAGGATTTAATCTTGAAGCAGTGCTCATAAAAGATCCAGTAAAAGATTTATGAATGAGTTATATACAGTCCAAGAAAAGCAAAAAAGAGAGTTCAGAATAATCTACATATAATTAAGTAGGGGAATTGTTATGTGTTTAAAATTTTACTACATAAATTCATTAGTATGTTTTACAAGCTTTAAAAGTTAACATTTTTGAATTAGTGTTTGTCATTACACTGGAGACAATGTTCCTGTATAAATGGAAAATTCTGTATGAATTTTAATATGCATAAGTACTTGCATATCTACATAATCTAAAAAAGAGACAAGAAAATGAAATTTTAGCACTATTTGTGGACAGTGAGATTTAAAATTTCTCTTTTATACTTTTGAAGTTTTTCAAGTAACCTACTACTGTTATAGGTAATTTTGTAGTGAATGTAGGTATGTACTTAATACTGTGTGGCCAAATAAAATGGCATATATAGAAGGTCTTGAAGTCTATAGAAGCTGCTGCACTTTGAGCAGCAAGTGTCAGGAGCAAGGCATGTTGCCTACTCAATGCTCTAGCGTTGGGGAAGTAAAAGGAAACATAAAAGTGTTTCCATGAGGTTTTAAATATTTCTGATTTCATTTGTAGGTCAAATAACAGGATAGTAGATCTTTCTTACACAGTGACTTTAGAGGATTATGGACTAGTGAAAATGCGTGAGATTTTTGTCTCTGATTCATCTCAGGTATGTGTCATTGAATGTTATGAAATTATTCTTTAAAATGGACCTAATGTGTATATGTGTGTGTGTTTGTTTCAATAAGCTGTTTCTTAAAATTCATATCGTAGGGTTTATCTGCTGTACAACAAAAGCCGTCTTCTGTTCCTCCAGCACCCTGTCCTTCAGAAGTCCAGACAGAGCCTCGAGAAACCTTAGAATACAAAGCAGCACTTGAGCTAGAAATGTGGAAAGAGATGCAAGAAGACATTTTTGAAAATCAGGTTACCTTTTAAATGTTACTTAAAAAGTATTTTTGTTCCGTTTAGTATATCTTTCCTTCTGCAAAGTAGGCTTTTCTCTCTTTTCTACGGGTACCTTATTTAGTCCCTTTGAATTCAAGAATTGCCTTATTCTTTAAAAAAAAAAACCTAACAATTAAAAAATATTCAAGGGACTTCTTTATTGGTCAGGTGGCTAAGACTTCCCGCTCCCAATGCAGAGGGCCCAGGTTCAATCCCTGGTCAGGGAGCTAGATTACCAATGCCACATTTTAAGAGTTCACACGCCTCAACTAAAAAGATCCCATGTGCTGCAACTAAGACCTGGCAGAACCAAATAAGTAAGTATAAATATTTTCAAAGATGAACTATCAAAAAATACTCAAAATATGACCACTTTGCAGAAGCCATTCAGAAGGAGTCTTCTAACTTTCTCCAAGTCAGAATTTAAGGACTTGAAGGTTTCTTGTAATGGCAGGATCTCATTTAGCATACCCTCCTGGAAGCTGGACTCATCCGTTGTTAAATAAGAGAGGTACAAAACAACTTCCTGTTAGCTTGATACTGTCCTGAATTACCCTCAGATGGGTATAACTCACGTCAGGCATCCTCTGTTGTGTTTTAAATAGAATAGAATGTTTGAAAGAAATATCAGTGGTCAGTATTAGTTAACTGAGAACAACTTATTTGAAATATTTTTCTTAACTTTATTTTTCCTTTTTCTTCCTTTGGCAGCTAAAGCAGAAAGAACTGGCTCATATGCAAGCTCTTGCTGAGGAATGGAAGAAAAGGGACCGAGAGAGAGAGTCACTAGTAAAGAAAAAGGTAATGACTGTGTAAAAATTGAAGGAAAGAAAGAGATTGATGATAGTATCTTTTATAGACACAAACATCTCTGGAATGAATAAGTATAGTGGTTATATATTGGCCTGGGTAAAGTGAATGAATGGGTCTGGGTAGAAAGAGTTTTCACTATAAAGTGTTTTGTGCTTCTTAGATCTTGAACCTTGTAAATATGTTGCCTGTTCAAAAAGTGAATAAATATAAAAAACCTACTATACAGAGAACTTTATACAGTGCTCTGTGGTGACCTAAATGGGAAGGAAATCCAAAAAAGAGGGTTTATATGTATACGTATAGCTGATTAACTTTGCTCTATAGCACAGACATTGTGAAGCAACTATATATCAATAAAAATTAACAAAATAAAGCAAATATATTCAAAACCAAAAAAGTGAACACTCTAGAGAAAGAGCTTTCTCTGTATTTAAAAAGAAAATTAAACATTTAAGTGTATATACGTATTACATTATAATCTATTAGTTAATGAGAAGTATGCCAAACTTTTAAGCTGTTTTAAAAGACTGAATCATGAAATAAATCACATCTTTAAAAATGATAACATAAGGCCATCTGATAGTGAAGCAACTATATATCAATAAAAATTAACAAAATAAAGCAAATATATTCAAAACCAAAAAAGTGAACACTCTAGAGAAAGAGCTTTCTCTGTATTTAAAAAGAAAATTAAACATTTAAGTGTATATACGTATTACATTATAATCTATTAGTTAATGAGAAGTATGCCAAACTTTTAAGCTGTTTTAAAAGACTGAATCATGAAATAAATCACATCTTTAAAAATGATAACATAAGGCCATCTGATCTTATTCTAGAAAGTCAAAATTTAATATTTATCTATTCATGCTCAAGTTACTGAGTAAAACAACCTTGAACCTGTCTCAGATATTACAAATTTAAGTCTCTAAAAATACTCTTATATTAGTGGTTCATGAAATGTCCATAAATGGGAGAAGACAAACTGTGGCAGGGGAGTTTGGTACATAGACCAAGACACCGCCCAGTATGTGGATTAGAAAATTCTTTAAAGTTGCTTCAGGTTTCTTCTCTGACTTTCAGCCATTTACATTTAATTTAGTTATTGATATTCTTGGGTTTAATTCTACTATCTTGCTCTCAGTTTTCAATTTGTCACTCACATTTCTTGTTCCTTTTTCGCTCTTCTGTTTTCTTTTGAAATTCGTTGGATTTTCTTTTTTTAATGATTCAATTTTATTTTTACAGTTGCTTTGTTAGTAACATCTCCTTTGTTGTATTCTTGCAGTGATTGCTCTAGAGCTTATAGTCTGTATCGTTGTTGTTGTTTAGTTGCTCCGTCATGTCTGATTCTTTTGCGACCCCATGGGCTGTAGCCCACCAGGCTCCTCTGTCCATGGGATTCCGAGGCAAGAATACTGGAGGGTGTTGCCATTTCCTTCTCTAGGAGATCTCCCCAGCCCAGGGATCAAACCCACGTCTCCTGTCTTGGCAGGCATATTCTTTGAGCCGCACCAGGACACCCATGCATCTTTATTTATCCCAGTTTATCTTCAGATGATGTAGCACATTTAGTTTTTAACACAATTTAATCGTTGAGCCATTTTTCTAATGTGATTGATGAGTTTTTCGTTGTTGATGTTTGTAACATATGTAGAAGCAAAACAGTTGATGATAACACGAAGTGTGGAAGTGAGGATATGGACATACAGTGTTGTAAAGCTCTCATTCTGCTTTGCTAGTTTAAGCAATCATCATCTCTTCTCTAGATTACTGCGTTACTTCTTAACTTGGTACCCTGTCCTCTTTTCTTGGCCCCTGTAGTTTTTAATATTCATATCAGCCAAGAGTAGAGGAAGTCAGACTATGTACTCCTCTGCTTAAAACCCATCCAACTCATCACATTTAGAATAAAGCTCAAGAGTTCTTACCAGGGCTACAAGGCCTTATGTGACCCATCCCCTCGCTTCCTCTGGGACCTAATCTTCTGCCAGCCTTCAATTCACAGAGTCTGTTCTAACCATGATGACCTCTTTGTATTTCGTCAGACATGCTGAGCCTCCTCTCACCTCAGGATCTTTTCTTTAGAGATACTTTCTGGTTTCTGCTTAGAGTAATCTGAGGGAGGCCTTCTCTGATCGCTATATCCAAAATAGTGTCCTCTTCACCTGCCCCCAGGCACTAACCGTCCCCTCATTCTGGTTTGTTTCCTTCATAGCATTTCCCTGCTATTACATTAAAGATTCACTTCTTTGATTATAGTTTGTTTTCCCTCAGAGTATAGGTTCCACATGACTTTGTTTTGCCTGTTGTCTGTGAGGTGTACAATAAACATTTATTTGAACTAAAAGGATAATGATTTCGGGTTTACATAGTTTTGAGTTTGAGATTTATGGGGAATGTTGGCATGTTCAGCAGCTATTTGGATTTACAGGTCTATAACTGTGGAGCGAGGTTTGACTTTGTGATACAAACTTGGCACTTCTTTGTATATGTGATGGTATGTAGATAAGGTCACCCCAGGAAGTCCCATAGTTTGAGAGGAGAAGACATCCTGAGGCAGAATTTGGGGAACACAGATATTTGGGTTGTCAGAGGAAGCCCACGTGGTTTGAATACTCTTACCTGTCTTCCTATAAGGCGTTTTTACATGTGGCACTCAGAATTTTTTTTATTTAGTTTTAAATTAGCTTTTATTGGAGTACAGTTGCTTTCCAATATCGTGTTAGTTTCTACTATACAGCACAGGGAGTCAGCCGTACTTTACGTATATTGCCTCCCTCTTGGACTTCTTTCCCATTCCGATCACCACGGTGCATTATAGAGTTCTCTGTGCTCTACAGTATGTTCTCATTAGTTATCTATTTTACGTATAGTATCAATAGTATATATGTGTCAACCCCAATCTCCCACCTCCTCCTAACCCCCTAACCCCCTTGGTATCCATATATTTGTTCTCTAGGTCTGTGTCTCTATTTTTGCTTTTGCAAAGTGGCACATGGAATTTGACACATTTATGTTAGTGATTTGCCTAAGATTTAAAGGTAAACCAAAAGTCCGTGGTAGAGTTAACAGAATTAATAAATAAGTGATCTTGGTTGATTAGTATGTTAGGCTAAATAAAATACAGTTTACTAAGGACAGATGTCAAATTCTGTCATCAGAATAAAACATTAACTTGGACAGTGGATATAGTTATTCCAAGTTTATAAATAAAAACCTTGGGGATTTTCTTTGACATAACAAATGGTGTGATTGGAATCCTCAGATAGCAAATGCAGTTTTAGATAAAATTCATAGGCATGTGTTGACCTGGTCTCTGAGTGCACATGCTTTAGTTTCTGAAAGAGTGAAATCACATCTGGGTGCCATATTTGTGAAAGGACTTAGTTAGAAGATAGACTTCAGATTAAGTCCAACATACTAGAGGATGTGGAAATAATAACATGTGGATAATAGCTGAAGCTTGTGTTTATCTTGGAGAAGAAAAAAAGACTAGGAGGATATATGATGGCTATCGCTAGAGTCAAATATGTGAAGGTACTTTTCTTCTTCTTCCCAAGGGAGAGAAACATGATTAGAGGGTGGGCTTCTAAGGAGCATCAAACCAGAGCTTTATTGGCAGTAGTAAAGAGAAACCAGGTTGGGGGCTGGTACCTGGTAAAGGAGGACAGAAAATGTAGTTCAGAAAGTCCTAGTAAACATGATCAGTCTGAACTGAACCATGAGAGAGGAGCCTGTGGAGACCAAGCATCCATCATGGACTCACATCTTTAAAGACAGAGCAGAGCAGGACTTTAGGCATTGGGGTAGAATTTGGCATACTAAGTATGGGCCCAAGCAGGAACTCTAACTTTAGAAACAACTAAGAACTCAGTTATTTGAACTGTAATAAGAGACCAGGTCTGAACAATAGGAAGACTGACTTGAAACTGATTAGCTGATCTATCAACAATATTAGTTCCAGGGAGAGAGCTATATAAATAAATGAATAAGAAGGCTTCAAAAGAAAACTGGACTGTTGAACAAGGTAGATTTTTAAGAGGCTAGTTTTTGTTTTTGTTTTTTAACTAAGCACAAGATTTTACTGGCAGTCTACCTTAGCACCCCATGGGTGAAGAGCTTCCTCCGGAGACTGAAAATTACTGCAGATACCCAAGCAGAAACTAGGTCAGCTTCTTTCCTTAAAGCATAGTAGAATGAATTTCTGCTTTGAATTGGTGCATATAATTCATGATTTTCCTATTCTCAGATCCTTTGTTTCAGTAAAATAATAATATACACACTTGTGAATTTGTGTTTTGAATTTAGAGAAAAGATGAAAGTAATTTTTTGTTACATTTTAGGTGGCTGAATATACTATTCTTGAAGGAAAACTTCAAAAAACCCTAATTGACTTGGAGAAGCGAGAGAGCAGCTTGCCATTGCAGAATCAGAGGTACTGTGTTCATCTATCACATGTCTTTATTTCACAGAATCCATTCAGTAAATAGATATTCATGAATTCATACTATTTGTTTGTTCTTCCTTTGTATAAAATATATTTCATGCAAATTGTCTTTTAGGCATTATGGGGGAAACTGCTATTCAACTGGGTAAAGCATATTTTTATATATTAGAAGGTGAGGAATAGAAAAGTGTTGTTTAAAATGGTTAATTATTATCCAGTCAGCTTTAGCTGACTTCTGCAATAGTAGAGACTTTTGGTTATCTTTGTAATGATGTGGAAGGAATGGATAGTTACACTACCTACAGAAGAAGCATCAGGGGCCTAGAATTATACTTTTGATTTCAGTTAAGAAGGGAATATCCCTTTTTCTTTAAGATTATATCCCAAGAAAGGATAAACATGTTAGTATTGATTGGCCAAAAAGTTTGTTTGGGTTTTCCTTTAATGCCTTGCAAAAAATTTCAGTGAACTTTTTAACCAACCCAATACTGTGCCTAGTTAGTATTTTTGTTAGGTTTTATTGAATTATGCCTGATATACTTTTTTGCATTACTATAAAGGTCACTTCAAATTATTAGACTCTCTTCCACGTGAAATTTATATGCCCATTCCTTGCCCAAATATTTCTTAAAATTTTCTCAGTGTATCACTCCAACCTTATCTTTACACATTTTCTGGGATTTCTAAATTGATTTACATAGTTAAACCTAAATATGATATAATATGTATTTGTTTCTAATACTAAGGCTCTGTTATCTTCTATATGATTAGGTAAAAAAATGTTTCTAAAGAAGAAAAGAAACGTGGGCATATTTGCTTGTATAATAAAATAGGTTATTTAGATCAGGATCTTAAACAGTTAAGGCCTTTTCAGTTGAATCTGTGCATCATATATGGATTTGGGGATATACTTTGTATTTTAGTAGTAAATGATTGAAAATTTTAATTTTAATATACCTAAACATCAACTCTCTAATACCTGAAAATATGCAAATCAGTTTGTAAGTATTCTGAACACTTGACCATATATATAAGGATAATATCGAGTAGTATAATGCAACTAGTAGTGAATCACCCTCTTAAAGATGTACCTGCTTTAAGCTTCAAAGAGAAAGAAGAGAACTGAAATCAGAACGTGAACGGAACCTGCAAGAACTCCAGGATTCTATCCGGAGGGCCAAGGAAGATTGTGTTCACCAAGTAGAACTGGAAAGGTTGAAGATGAAGCAACTAGAAGAGGATAAACACCGACTTCAGCAACAAGTAGGGTTAAAATATGTGTTACCTCTTTAAACTGAGAATTTATTTGCATTCTAGAAATAATAGAAATGTTTCACTGAAGAGTTATAAAAATTCTCAGTAATTTGGACTATTAACTATATTTATTGCACTGAGATTCAAATGTAAGTTCAGTCTTCTTTTCCTGAGTCAAAGCTAAGGACTATTGGAATAATCTCTCATAATTATTTGCATGAGTCTGTGCT
>SJYC01047407.1:0-21364 GCA_006408675.1 Madoqua kirkii | reverse complement strand
TGTACCTGCTTTAAGCTCAAAGAGAAAGAAGAGAACTGAAATCAGAACGTGAACGGAACCTGCAAGAACTCCAGGATTCTATCCGGAGGGCCAAGGAAGATTGTGTTCACCAAGTAGAACTGGAAAGGTTGAAGATGAAGCAACTAGAAGAGGATAAACACCGACTTCAGCAACAAGTAGGGTTAAAATATGTGTTACCTCTTTAAACTGAGAATTTATTTGCATTCTAGAAATAATAGAAATGTTTCACTGAAGAGTTATAAAAATTCTCAGTAATTTGGACTATTAACTATATTTATTGCACTGAGATTCAAATGTAAGTTCAGTCTTCTTTTCCTGAGTCAAAGCTAAGGACTATTGGAATAATCTCTCATAATTATTTGCATGAGTCTGTGCTATATTAAATCTCAAATTAGAATTTTTTTTTCAGATAAATCTTCTGTTAGTAAACATACTCTTTATATATGACTGGACCAAGTTCAGTTAAGAACCAAATTTCATGAGAGAATTGTCTGTGCTCCTTCCCATTTTTTACCTCTCACCGCTTCTCCTCCGCTTTCCATCCCCATTGCCCCCGGCAGTTGTCAGAGAAACCACTAGTGGCTCAGCAGTTAAGTTCCGTGGGCGTTTTTCGTTTCTCATCTAAATCACACTCACCACCAGCGTCAACACTGCTGTCCTTGTTTTTGTATATTCTCTTCTCTCAGCACCACTCTCCTTGTTTTTCTCTACTCGCTGGCCATGCGCCAGGCTCTCTGCAAGCTTATTTCTTTACCTTGCCATTAAAAGTCAGCTCCAGACTTACACCCTGCTAAGCAATCTTATTTATGCCTGTAGTTGACAGTCTGTATCTCTGGGACTTGCACATTTGTATCCCAGACCTTTCCTTTGCACTCTGGACCCACTTACCTCATTGCTTTTTAGACATCCCTGAAAGTGAAAGTGAAGTCGCGCAGTCTTGTCGGACTCTTTGCCACCTCATGGATGTAGCCTACCAGGCTTCTACGTCCATGGGATTCTCCAGGCAAGAATACTGGAGTGGGTTACCATTTCCTTCTCCAGGGGATCTTTCTGACCCCGGGATTGAACCCGGGTCTCCCGCATTGGAGGCAGACGCTTTAACCTCTGAGCCACCAGAGAAGCCCAGCTTAGACATCTCTACTTGGGTATTTAACTTATATGCAGAGTACATCATGAGAAACGCTGGACTGGAAGAAACACAAGCTGGAATCAAGATTGCCAGGAGAAATACCAATAACCTCAGATATGCAGATGATACCACTCTTACGGCAGAAAGTAAAGAGGATAAAAAGCCTTTGAATGAAAGTGAAGAGTGAAAACGTTGGCTTAAAGCTCAACATTCAGAAAATGAAGATCATGGCATCTGGTCCTATCACTTTATGGGAAATAGATGGGGAAACAGTGTCAGACTTTATTTTTTTGGGCTCCAAAATCACTGCAGATGGTGACTGCAGCCATGAAATTAAAAGACGCTTACTCCTTGGAAGAAAAGTTATGACCAACCTAGATAGCATATTCAAAAGCAGACACATTACTTTGCCGACTAAGATCCGTCTAGTCAAGGCTATGGTTTCTTCCAGTGGTCATGTATGGATGTGAGAGTTGGACTCTGAAGAGGGCTGAGTGCCGAAGAATTGATGCTTTTGAACTGTGGTGTTGGAGAAGACTTGAGAGTCCCTTGGACTGCAAGGAGATCCAGCCAATCCATTCTGAAGGAGATCAACCCTGGGATTTCTTTGGAAGGAATGATGCTAAAGCTGAAACTCCAGTACTTTGGCCACCTCATGCAAAGAGTTGACTCATTGGAAAAGACTCTGATGCTGGGAGGGATTAGGGGCAGGAGAAGAAGGGAACAACAGAGGATGAGATGTCTGGATGACATCACTTACTCGATGGACGTGAGTCTGAGTGAACTCCGGGAGTTGGTGATGGACAGGGAGGCCTGGCGTGCTGTGATTCATGAGGTCACAGAGTTGGACAGGACTGAGCGACTGAACTGAACTTGGGTGTCTTAGGCATTTAAAACTCAACACGGGCCTCCTATCCATACTTGACCTTGCTGTAAGTGTTCTTTACTTCAGTGAGTGACCCCTGTAACCTGTCCTTCTGTTGCAGCCTAAATGGTATTTTTGAAATTTGGGAATCATGACACTCTCTTCTAAAACCATTTGGGGTTGTCTTAATGCTCATAGAATAAAGATCAGATTGACTGTCTTGCCCTACCAACCGTCGCGTAGCTTGCCCTCCGCCTCCCTATCTCACCTCTTCTCCCGCTTTGCTGTATGGTCCTCTTCAGGTCCTCAGGCAGACCATGCATGCTTCGCCCTTTAGAATCTTCATGTATGCTGCTTTTTCTTGGCCCAGTGAACTATACTAATCTCTGTTTCCAGCTGAGGCATCACTTTCCCAGAGAAATCTTCCCTGACCCCTGCTGTCCAAGTCTAGGTCAAGTTTTTGTTATATGTTTTCTTGGTGTATTCTTCTCTTATTCTGTTTCTTTATGATATGTTATAGCAGTTTGTTTTTATTTTCATTAGTGTGATAATTTGATCAGTGTCAGATTGTTAGTTCAATAAAACTATTTTGGTTTCTATTGTGTGCCTGGAGCCCAGCCAGTCTTCAGCACATAATATGGGCTTAAAAAATATTTGCTGGGGGGAAAAAAAAAGGCTCAAGCTGTTAAAAATGAAGCTTATCTATCTTGAAAAATTTCAGTGTAGATTAGATATGTATGATGAATGCCTCTGAAGTCTTTAGTAAATTCTGGCATGAAGAATAGTTTCCATAGCAGTTCAGGGTCAGGTAAGACCATATTATTTAGGTGGTTATAAAGATAAATTCGATTGTTTTTATGGCAGTCTCATGTAGATTTATGAAAGATAAAGTTGTAAAAGTGGGCAGTTGTGATGGGATTCTCCAGGGTTGCTTCTCGTCTACGATATATCAGGAAGATTGAGCCATCTAGAAAAAGATGCTTCTAAGATGTGTTAGAATTCTAGGGGAGCCCTTGGAAAAAAACAAAACATGGGCATTGCTACCCTGTCCCTGCCCTACCTGAGGTATAATTAGCTTACATCTTTGTGGGAAGAATTAGTATTTTGGAAAAATTCCCCAGAGCACTCCTAAAATATAAGCTAAAACCTGCGGGAAGAACTGTGGTAGAAAGTAGAAGTTTTGGGGATGCCCAACTACACTAAGTCCATGACTGTAAATATTTCGCCTCTTATATATTAGAGAACTTTGTAGGCTCTTAGTCTGAACCAGGTTACACGTACTGTACATACAATTCTAACAAGACAGGTAGAAGGGACAGATATACTATCAGTGCACAGTGATGAAGTATATACATTGAAACATGTAAAAGCATTTATTAGAACGGAAAAAAGCCAATGTAAATTATGATCCACTTAGCAAAGGAAAAAGAGTCCAGTATGCCTCATAGTAGATTGATAAATGTGCCTGTCAAAAAATGCCAAACACTAAGTTTATTAGCTTTTATTTTAAACAAAAATGTGACAGATTCTTTAGAGACGTTTCTGTTCAATTTTAAAAGTTTGCATGTTCAAAGAGGAGGTAAACTTTAGTTATATGGAAGACTTCCACATATGGAATACTCATTACCTTAAGATGCTAGATAAGTCCTGATTAGAATTATTGATAATTACTTGCATAAAATAAGAATTTATTATTGGTAATTTAAGTCCCATTTTTGCTACCAATTTTCTCAGTATTTCACATTTAGGGTTGCCATTTCCTTCTCCAGGGGATCTTCCTGACCCAGGGATCAAACCCGAGTCTGCTGCATTGCAGATGGATTCTGTACCGTCAGGGACTCCCTGTGCTTACTTCCGTTTGATTAAAAAAAAAAAAAATCCCAGATTTTGAAAGAACATTTTTATTATCTTTTTTGATAGTTTTGAAAGTGTTTTAAGGGAAATTACAGTATTTAGTCAAGACAGTCTTTTTTTTTTTTTTTTAAATTTAAGGAAGTATTGCCTGCTTTCATTAGAGGATCATTCTAGGAGATGAAAATATCTGAGTTCTGTTCATATGTCTGCCACTTACTAGCTCTATGGCACTGCCTCAGTAATCCAGTTCTTTGACCCTCAGTTTTGTTACCTATAAATATGAAGGGACTGAGCCAAATCTTTAAGTTGTAATCATATTGGAATTATGAAATTCATAGAGTATCAAATTATGAGAACAATAAACACTGCATTAAAATTAAACTTACTTTCATCAATAATTAGGTATACCTATAATGTTCAGTCATTCATGATACATTTAAAAAAATTATTTCTAGTATTTTTATAATATTACTTTTCTGTTTGTCACCTAAAATTTAACAACAGTGTTCTCAAGATACTGGTTTTATGAGAAATTTCATACTCCTAAAAAGTTTTTGTATATTGTTAATCAGTTGACTTATTGAATTTTTAAGATTACTAGAGCAATTAATTTTCTTCTTTATGTCTTTTCTAAATTTTCTAAATATGAACATGCCTTAAAGAAAAAACGATACTGTTGAATTCTGTAATACTACACTTTGCATACCTCTGTTTTAAAACAGCTATAATCTCTTTTTTTAATACAGCTCAATGATGCTGAAAATAAGTATAAGACTTTAGAAAAAGAGTTCCATCAGTTCAAAGATCAGCAAAGCAGCAAACCAGAAATTCGACTACAGTCTGAAATAAATCTTCTCACTTTGGAAAAGGTACCTGTGTTAGTTTATGGGATCTTAACTAGCCCTAATGATCATTTTATAAAATCAGTAAACGATACTTGCACATTCAGTGTAATAACATTTAACTGTAGTATTCTGATATCAAATAATACATCACATCAAAGAATTTGATGCACATGACACCGTCACTTGAATTTCATTGCTTTTTTATCAATTATAGCCTATACTGGAGTCACTGGTTGAAAACAGCAGAAGTGAGTAACTCTTGGACTAAAGGAATTCACAAACCTGTCAGGAAAGCTATAACAGCAAGGAGAAACTGAAGCTGTATAAAAGGCGTGGATGGTTGGACCACAGAAATAAAATCTAGTCCTTGTAGAACTATTTAAGAGGCAAAAAGGGTGTATATAGAAAATTTGGAGAGAAGAATAAGAAATGTGGTTTAAAAAACTGAGTTGAAAATGGGTCTTAACTGATTTCTTCTAGCATTTCTAAATTCATTAAGTGTTTCTGGAGCTTGTCAAATGCCATGCTATTTTTGGTTCCTCTTCTTACCTCATATGTATTTAATTGCAAAGTTCTGCTTCTTACATATCTAGACAGTCTCCTCACTCCCAGCCTTCTCCTCATTTCTTTACCAATGACCTTGAATTTGAATCAAGCTGGACATTTCCCACCCTTTCTGATTAATCCAAGTATTTAAAGTACTTCTGTTTTTGTATTATGAATTCTGTGGCCTACCAGAGGTCTTTGAAGCATTCAGACAATATCTCATAAATTCTCACAAGCTCTATTAAGTAGATGTCAAAAGTATTTCCATTCTTACCTTGGGGAAATTCAGGACCAAATATCTCAAAATTGGAACAGAAATATTATCTCATTCATCTTTTCTGAAAATAAATTAGATCATATCCACCACAGAAATAAATGGTGATTTTTAAAATGCCTTCTTCCAACTGCATTTCTATCAATAGAATAAAGATCACCAAACATATTACAAGTATAAATAGTACCATGAACTTGTTGAGGGGAAAAGAAGAAGTACAATTGAAGTGCCTTTATATCAGACCTAATGAATTCATCTACTGTTTTTAAATACCTAGTAAAATAAGACATCTCAGCTCTTTTGAAAATTCTTTGTAAGTGTTTTTAGAGCCAGAAGAGGGCAGAATCTTATTTCTTAAGTAGTAAAGACACAAAAGCACAAAAAGGAAGACTTAAGTGAAGAAGTCCCTGATTTAGTCTGCAACTTCTAGTTATGTCTGATTGAGAGCTTTTTGTTTTTTGTTTACTCATCCCTTCAGTGTAACACAAATATTCCCATTTTTCACTGAAATGGTCTACAAAGAACATTAAGATTCTGCCCTCTTCTGGCTCTAAAAACACTTACAAAGAATTTTCAAAAGAGCTGAGATGTCTTATTTTACTAGGTATTTAAAAACAGTAGATGAATTCATTAGGTCTGATATAAAGGCACTTCAATTGTACTTCTTCTTTTCCCCTCAACAAGTTCATGGTACTATTTATACTTGTAATATGTTTGGTGATCTTTATTCTATTGATAGAAATGCAGTTGGAAGAAGGCATTTTAAAAATCACCATTTATTTCTGTGGTGGATATGATCTAATTTATTTTCAGAAAAGATGAATGAGATAATATTTCTGTTCCAATTTTGAGATATTTGGTCCTGAATTTCCCCAAGGTAAGAATGGAAATACTTTTGACATCTACTTAATAGAGCTTGTGAGAATTTATGAGATATTGTCTGAATGCTTCAAAGACCTCTGGTAGGCCACAGAATTAAAATGACTTTATATGGCTTAAAAATTGGACTTAAAAAAATAAGATAGGGAAAGCATTATAATTTAGTAGGGCACAAAGAAGACAGAAGTTCTATAGAAACTAAAATTGGTGTATTTAAGAACATTTGGTGAGTTCCTGTTGTGTGCTCACCCCTGACTTAAGACAGAGGGAAAAACGAGAGAAAAGAAAAGAATAAGAGGAAAAGTATCTTATCCTTTTGAAAGGGACCTCACTTTTAAAGTTTGTAACCTAATTGGGGAGATAACCGAGAGAGGTTTAAATGATTGTATATAATTAAATACCAGGGAGTGTGATAGAAACTCTTTGCAACTCAGAAAAAAGAAATCATTTGATGTTCAGATTATAGTAGTTTTAAGGCATCTCCATGTAGAGGTAGAATTTGAGCTGTACCTTAAGTTTTAAGTAAGCAATGAAGCAAAAAAATTGATAGGTTCAGGAAGTAACTTGGACTAGGAGATGGAGGGGGACAAAACTGGTGGTTGTTATTTCATATTGAACACCAAGAAAGTTGAACAAGTAAGATGGAAATTGTGTTTTGGTGCTTTAACACCTAGGCAGAGGAGTTTAGGTTCAATTCTTGCCAGTAGGCAAGTATTTAGTAGCTACTGTAGATTCTTTACTAGAGAGTAAATTGATGTAATAGTGACTTGCAGGATTTGTAGACAGACTACATTAAAGGCTGAGGAGACAGGAGAAGATGAGATGAGCCTGAACTTAGGAAATGGTAGTAAGAATACAAAGAGAATAAAACTGGAAAATATTTCAAGGGAGAAATCTGTAGTTTCTTATGACAGATAGGGACTGGAGAATAGATTAGAGGCAAAGACAATGCCATGGCAGCAGCAGAGAATCAGGAGTTGTGGATATATCAAGGGTAGAAATGGGGACATTAAAATCAGGGAAAGTCTGCTTGGTCTTCACTAGGCCCCCGAGTTGATGCTAGTGCTGAGCTGAATTTTATTTTCAGTCTGTAACTTGGCTTATAATTTAAGTGCAAAAAAAGTTTCCTCAAGTCTCATAGTAAAAAGTGAGTGAAGTCACTCAGTTGTGTCTGACTCTTAGCAATCCCATGGACTGCAGCCTACTAGGTTCCTCTGTCCATGGGATTTTCCAGGCAGGAGTACTGAAATGGGGTGCCATTGCCTTCTCCAACGAATTCACTAGTTGAGTATGCAATAAAATAACAGAGGCTTTGAATAAGTTAAACTGGCTAGTAACAACTAATCAGTTTTCTTCAGTGATTACTGTTCTTCTACATAGGCAGGATAATTCATGGATGGTCTTTCTGGTCTATCTTCAACTGTTCTTACACTACATAATCAATTAGGGACATCTTTTTACAGATATATGAAGAGAACACAGGTAGCTTTGCATAAGTTGAGTTTGTTAAATCTATTTGTTATGAAAGGGATTTCTGACACAAAAATTGCTCACTGCACACTGAACCCCAGAGAAGTCATGAAATAAGACAGCTGATGTTAGGAGGTATATGGGAGTGAGGTAGGTAGGGTGAGACGTCATGGATCAGTTAAAAATTGGCAAGTATCTGCTGAAGCAGAGCCACGTTTTAGGGAGCATAAGAAAAACTGTTAAGTCACCATTTTGGTCTCTTTAGAGAAATCCATTTGTTGTTAAGAACTTAAGACCATTTACTACCATTCATGCTGCAAAATACAGTAGTCACACTATTTCCAAAAGGATCCTGAAAACTGTAGTGCAAAAGAAATCTAAGAAAATAAACAGTTACAAAACCATCAACATTTGTCAAAGAAATGTGCTCAAACAGGGACTTTTACAAAAAATGTGAATTTGTTTTAAATGAAAAAAGAATTCTATGAAAGATCAAAGACTCCTTTCACAGATAACTTATATTGCATCAATGACTTGATTAACAGTGTACAAGTAAGGGTTGTAGACCCTTTTTTAATTAGGTCTGAGAGATCAATATAAATACTGATAGGGGAGTGTTGTATCCCAGACTCCAATATTCCAGCTTTGTGTCCTGTCGTTATTATAATTTGTAAAAATCTTAACGACGCAGTGATTCAAGTTTTTGTAACTTCGATGATGTCTTAGAGGACAGTGCATCTTGGTTTGAAGAATTTGTTGTATCCGAAGGCCGGAGCAGTACTCGACCACGATGATTAAATACATAAAATGATGGGTGATTCCTTAGTGTGTCAAATGTCTTATTTTTTAGTTCCGAAGTGGCATCCATGTCTTTAAACTCCCCTGCAATATGAACTATACCATAACAGGTAACTGCAAAGGCCAGAAGCGTCTGAAGAACTATATCTATCGGCAGTGATTCATCTTCCTTTTCTGTTAATCGCATATAAGAACGATGCTGCGCAGCGGAAAAGGCTGCGTGGGCTAGGGTAAAGAGGCCGATGCCCACTAACCCCTTCCATAGCGACGGCGCCATGACTCAAAGAGCAGCCAAACAAAAGAAGCGAAGAGCGGCAGAGCCGTTCCTTCCTCCGCCGGCGGGTGTCCGCGCAGCGCGGAAAGATGACGTCAAGTCTCATCGCTACCCGCAGAAGGGGCTCGAGGTCTTTGAATGCCCTGAAATTGTGTCAAAACTTTGGTTGTGTACATTTTTCTGGGAATTGGGTGTGTATATTACATTAGAATCACAGAGGCATTTGTATCATTTTAAAAAGTTAAGAATCACTGATTTGATAGCTTGGGATAAATTAGGAAAATGATGTTTACATCTAAGATTTGTTAGCCATCACTTTGTTGTTATTTGTTAAGAATAAAGAAATTATATGTTTTGATTCTGTGTTTTAAATTAGTGTGAATAACAATGCAAATGTGAATTATTCTGATAATCATGGCAAAACGGATGTAACCTACCCAGCTTTTTCTGATGGAGTCAGTTGAGTGGGTTACAAACGATCTTTCTAGGTGTCCTAACCTTCATCCTGGGGCTTGTCCAGGATACTATACCTTCTCCAAGATCTAGGGACATGATCACTTTTATAACTGAATACATTCTTGTATCTCACAGTTATAAACAGATTTTTTTCTATTCCTCTGACATGTCTGGTTGTTAAATTACCAGTTGTTACATAATTATACTGGACAGTTGTTTTATGTCCAGTTAAGTAATAGGAATAAATCTTTGGGGGCATAAGTGGAAGAGATCATATTTGATAATCTCAAAATATTGTTCAGCTTAAGACGTATGAGTCTAGTTGTGAAATGTCAACACATTTAAATCCAAGCTCTAGGGATTTGTAAAGCAGCAAAAACCGTGACTCTGTGAAGTCATATATTACTGCAGAGAACGTTCTGGTCTTTTGTGAAGGGGTTTTGGCAATCTACTTTTCCTTTCATTTTATTTCCTCCTGAGTTTTCTGAAGTTTGAATATTTGGATAGTGTCTTCAATTTTATTTTTCTGCAAAACATTAGGAGTTGTGTATATGGGAAAAACTAGGATTGATATTCAAAAACTACACCAGTTTAGATGAACAGTATGTTACTGTAATTCAGCCATATTATCACCTTATCACTTCAATAGTAAAACTGTCTGTTGGCTGCATGAATTTGTTTGGTACTTGGTTTGAAACTTTGAGAGAGTACATTCCAAGACCTAGCCAAGTTGGCTTCAGTTCATGCACAACAGATTGCCTGCTGCAAGTATAAATAACTGTATTAAAAAAATTGAATCTCTTTCGTGTTTCTCTTCATGTGTTTGAGGAAAAATAGAAAATAAAAGTTAGATGAGTGTTTTTAGGAGCATTGTTTTTCTTACTTGGGTTTAACATTCTTAAAATATTTTTGACTTTGTACTCTTACTAAACTGCTTTCTGATAAAACAGTTCACTGTTCTCAGAATTCTGTGATTTTTGCCAAAATGAGTTATAAAAGTATCTCTACAAGCTCTCTTCACTGTAAGACAAAATTCCACATAATGATAGGTCTCCAAAAGGAGTAATCTGGTTTCAAGGTCGAGAGTGTCAGCTAAATTGGAATGCTAACAACTGCTTTTTGTAAAAAAAAAAAAAAAAAACCCAAAAATGTGTTTTTTCACTCTATGATCTTTGTTATATGTTTTAAATACATTTATAGTAACTGTCTGGAAGTTAAGACTGATTCGGTTCCTTTTAGTATAGGCTGTTAGGCAGTAAAAATACGACTATATTTTAAACAAGAAAATGTTCACGTGCCATAATATTTATAGTAAATTATATAACAGTTTTAGATGATGTCGTATGTTACGCTATATAAACTCTTTTCTTAAGCCAGACTCCTTGTATATATTATCTTTCAGTGATTGTACACAGTGGTATAGTGTTTCACTTGATATGATTTTAATCACTGTTAGGTTGAACTTGAAAGAAAGTTGGAATCTGCAACCAAGTCTAAATTGCATTACAAGCAGCAGTGGGGACGAGCTTTGAAAGAACTTGCCAGACTTAAACAGGTATGTAGTTTATAGCTGATGATGGATTATTATTTTTATGTCATTTTCCTTGATTCTTTACAAGTTTGCATATGTGGCAATATGTTATGTTCAGATATCCATATTTGAGTCTCCAGTTCTATATTTGAGATTAGGGCCTTTTTTTTTTTTTTTTAATGTGCTATATATAAGATCTTCCTTTCCTTAATTAAAAACTGAAACTTCTAGGTCTTTTTTTTTTCTCTCTCTCCTTAATTGCAACTATCCTCTAACCCACAGAAAACTGGGAATAATTTCTTCTACTTATAAAACTACCATCCTTTTTTCCCTAGTATTAATTTCTTTTCTATTGGGAGTGCCTTTTGGAGGGAGAACTTTAAGAACATATTTTTAAATGTTACCTCCTAGGAAGACATAGTAATTTCTTCATCAGGTAAAGGAATCACAGGGTAGTTCTGCATAATTTTATAAGAATTTAAAAGTGATAGTACTTTTCTGGATTCTTTGTTACTTTTTTCCCTTCCTGGTACTGGGTGACAAATGCTGTTAGCTTTAGAAACAAAAACTCAGCAAAACTGGGAATAATTTCTTCTACTTATAAAACTACCATCCTTTTTTCCCTAGTATTAATTTCTTTTCTATTGGGAGTGCCTTTTGGAGGGAGAACTTTAAGAACATATTTTTAAATGTTACCTCCTAGGAAGACATAGTAATTTCTTCATCAGGTAAAGGAATCACAGGGTAGTTCTGCATAATTTTATAAGAATTTAAAAGTGATAGTACTTTTCTGGATTCTTTGTTACTTTTTTCCCTTCCTGGTACTGGGTGACAAATGCTGTTAGCTTTATGAGAAATTAATTTTAATTTGGGGTATAATTTCTTCAAATTATTAAGATCAAATAAAATTGAATAAGATTTTCATTTTGAAATTAGTGGTTAGTTTATTCTAAGCTTTGCTTTTGTTAAATGTGTCCATTTAAATTCTGAATGAAATTTGGTACATAGGGTCTCTTAGATTTGTTTTCTTTTTTTTTAACATGTTTCCCAAACCATCAAATGTTATTAAACATCTTTATGGTATTGTTCTGAATGCATACCAGTGTCATAGAAGAGTATTTACTAGACTGCCTGAGAATAGCACAGTTTGCCTTAACATAGCTTGTAGATGAATTGAGATTATAAGCATAAAATAATATTCTAGTGAATATGTTTTATAAATGCTCACAAGACTAAGGATAATCATATATAGTATCAGGGCCTCCTGTGTTCAAGGCACTGCCCTAAATTTATAGATACAAGTTAAACATAGGTTTTGTCTCAGGGAGCTTGCCATTTAGTAATAGGGAAGAAAACCATGACAGTTACTGCCTAATAGTAAGAGCTCTGGAAAGAACCACTCAGAGTGCTCAAGAGGGGAAGTGCGTTTATTTAATAGAACTTAGAAAAGGCATCAGAGAAGATGAGGTATGTGAGATGGACCTCTGGAGAACTGCTTGTGGTTTACAGAAGTTGTTGGGCAGGGGGAGAAGAGTTGTAAATACAATGGATAGAATGATTATAGTAAAGAGGCAAAAAGTCAGAAAGCGTAGACTTCATGGAGAACAGAGGAGGTCTCATTTTAAAGGTCATTTCAGGAAATAAGGACTAGAACTTAAGTGGTAGCAGTGAGAACGTGACAAAGAGGTTATTTTAAAAGATGTGATTTTGGTAGATTCTGTACAGGGCACTGTACTTAATCGGATGCAGAGTGGAAAGTCAAAGATGATGTCAAGTGATCAAGGCTTAGTGTCTGGAAAGAGTTTTCCAATAGTAGAATTATGGTTATTAAACAAGCAGCTGATTGAGGCATGGGAAGGAGATAGGACATGCAGATTTGAACATTTTGATTTTTACAGAAAGAAATTCAGTAGTCAGAAATATGGACTGATACCTGGAGGATGTTTGAGATTAAGGACAGATGGAGGAATCCTCTTCCAAGATGATAACTGAAGATGTGGTAGATAGAATGCTTATGTTTAAGGAGGAGGAAGGAAAGCTGATAAGTCTTAGGTACTGTGCTAAGCCCTTCATATCTTTTCATTTCATCCTAAACAAGATCCAATATGGCCTTCCTTGGTTGCTCAGTGGTAAAGAATCCTGCCTGCCAATGCAGGAGATGTGGGTTCAATCCCTGGGTCAGGAAGATCACCAGGAGACGGAAAGGGCAACCCACTCCAGTAGGAAATCCCACGAATAAGAGGAGTCTGGCAGCCTGCAGTCCATGAGGTCACACGAGTCGGACACAGCTTAGTGACTAAACAACAAGACCCCCTTGTACAGCAGGTACTGTTTCCATTTTATAGATGAAAGAAGCAGAGAAGTTAAGTTGCACATGATCACACAGATACAAATGTTAAGAGTGAGGATAGAATCATATAACTGAGCATACACTCACGCTCTTTCCTCTTGCCAGCGAGTGTTACGGCTCAATTCCATAGAACCCACATAAGGAAAGTATTTCAGAGTGAGCCGTGGAAGACATTAGGGATCTCTGCCTGAGTACTGAAGCAGAAGAAGTAGTGATTTGGCTTATGATAAGCAAGGAAAATGCCATTGTTGACTGTTAGATAGACCAGCTCTGGAAATGAGAAATTAAAGTGACTTTGAAAGAGAAGAAGCGAATATAAAGTCATGGTGCCAAGACACTGAAGTTCCCTTTAGTTCCACAGGGAAGAATCCCCATGGAACTGGGAGTGAGGAAATAATGTGATGAGAGTGGCTGTTAAAAATAACAGAATACAACTTCTATCAGAGGCAGCATACATAGAAGTTTAGAACATGGCCTTGGTGTCAAGAGAGCCAAATGGAATCTGGCTGTTAATAACTCTGCGACTTGGGCAATTTGATTTCTCTGATTAGTCCCCTTATTTGTACAACGAAAAATCTCAAGGTTGTCTGAGAATTACCAAGTGGTCTGTAAAGCATTATTAGCGTTTGGTACTTTGTATATGCTCAATAAATTGTGACTTGTTAAAAGAACATGAGCTGTTGCTACACAGTAGTGTAGTATTCTTGGTTTCAGTGGGTTAGGGACCTAGTGAAATAGTAGCTTTGTATATTGATGAACAGAACAAATATTAGAAAGATTTGTGACTGACTAGCTGAATGATAATGGCAGCAACAAAAATTTGAAAATTTTTAAGTCTCGAAAATAAGATGTTATATACAATAGCTGGATGGCATCACTGACTCGATGGACGTGAGTCTGAGTGAACTCTGGGAGTTGGTGATGGACAGGGAGGCCTGGCATGCTGCGATTCATGGGGTCACAAAGAGTCGGACACGACTGAGCGACTGAACTGATGTATAATAGCTGTAGGGAAGTAGGGTTCGATATAGTTTGAATAAGAATAGTACTTTGGATGGTAGTTGTAAGGTAGATATTCTGTAGAAACTGACAGAAGGGAGAACCTACCTAAGGGCTAATTGTGCAGATATGCAGTAGTGTCAATCAGCAGGTGCAAAGAGGTGGGAGTGCATTAAGTCTGGAGAAACATCTAGAGTTGTTTTATTTGTTCATTCTTTCATTAGCACGTACTTATCAGGAGCCTACTGTGTGCCTTGAACAGTGGAGGATGCTCAGTTCTGGAGAGATAGCAGTTTTCTTCCACAGGAAAGTTCAGCTGAGAGGGCTGATACTTAAGAATATGGCAGGGTTGTAAGAAATGCAAATGAAGTTAGCGAAACTAATAGAAAATAAGTATTAGACAAACAAGAGGACCGTGGGGTTCTCATTTTGTCATTCAAAGCTAAAGGAGAAATGGTTCAGAACCAGCGTTTCTAATATCGGTATTAGAAAAAGAAATCCAAATTGGAAAAGAAGCGAAACTGTCACTGTGCAGTTGACATGATATGACACACAGAAAATCCTAAGGGTGCTACCAGAAAACTGCTAGAGCTCATCATTTTAAAAATAGTTAGAAATTGGTAAAAATAAAAAATAGCAGATAAAGAGCAGGTAGGAAAGTAGTAGAAGACAGCACCTACCCCTGAAGTTTATGCAACTTATAAAGGATAAGAGACTGATGCAGTGGTAAATACTTATAAGGCATTACCGAAATCAGTAATGAAAACATGGAAACTGTTAGCTGTTGATTAGGGTGTTTCTTCTGGAGAAGTTAGGAATTACTTAGCAGAGCATAATTTCATTATAAATTGTCACGTTTCTTGCTAAGAAATACCCATGCAAGAACAATGAGTAAATAAATCGATTTTTAAGTTATGTTCATAGGCGTATATTGATGATGATATTGTTTTTACATTGTTTGAGGTAGTTTTTAAAATGTAAAAAATAATGTTTTGAATATAAACATGAACTGAAACTGACTCTTAAAAAAAGGTTCAATTAAAAATGCTCCCACCCAAGCACCCCCTCCTTCTAACATATGCATTCTCAGATACTTTTGTTATCTTCTGGGTTTGTCCTTTAATTCCTTGTTTTCTATTTACCCTTTTTTCCTATGTTTTTTCTATCCTCTTGCCTAAAAACCATTAGCATAGTAATTTTAGCTATTTGTACCTAATAACAGAAGACATCACAAAAGTTCAGATGCATCGTTTAAGTTTCTATAAGTGAGTTAAAGAGAAAACAGTGTTACATTACTGATTCAACCCAGACGACTGCTTCATGAAAGAAAGTAGTCTCAAATTCTTTGAGTGCAGTAAGCTTCGTTGCAGATCACTTCTATTCCTTATCCCGCAGACTTTCTGCTTTGGAAACAACACTGTAAACTGATTTCAGGGTCACTGGGAATTGCTGATGTTCTACAGGCCACGTTTGAGAGATGCAGCACTTTAAAAATGTAATAGACCTTGGGATTGCCATAGTGAATTGTGCTCTGCCACTAACTGTTTTTGGAAGATTAAAATTATTACTTCATCAAATAGGCACAATTTATATGTGTGAAAATCACTTGTTTTTTTTCCTAAAACTTTTTATTAAAAACACATTGTGTTTGAATATAAAATTGGAATCCTCTATCTGCTTTTGTTCAGAGGATTGTTTGTGCAACTTCTTGTTTAAATTGGATTAGTACCATGTTAATTTTACATTGCCTCTGGTGAATAGCCACGGGGCTATAATCTCTGCCAGTAATTTGTCATAGCAAAATCCTCTGGAGGGCAGTACAAAACATTTGTGTAGTGCGGATTAGACGGCGAAAGCCGTATCTTAGATTGTTAATAAATGTTAATGACAAAACCCAGCTGGTAAAGCTTGGAAATAAGACCTAATGCTTGGTGCCTATTGCCAAAAGAATGTTTAAACAGAGATTTCCATTACTCAAAGGTGACCTCGTATAGTCAGTTGATGAATTTAAAAAATCATAATCTTCCAGTTATTTAGAAAAAAAAAATCTTTTCTTCTGATTCATAAGTATAAAAGCCTGTGTATTTTCATCTTGTAAACTTTTTTTTCTTGGGTAACTGGGTAGGCAACAGCTGTAAAATATAAATAAGTGTAACATGAAATGGGTCCTAACTTAGAAGACAAGGAACTGATACCCATACATTCTGTATTTTCTATCTTTGGTATGATGTATAACACTGACTTTGAAGAGTTCTAGTTGTCAGACACTTAAGGGATAATTTAGTTTCTCCCTCACCCCAATTCTAAGATTGTTACTTTACTGTGTCTACTAAGTACCATATTTACTTAAAAACATTTCCTGACACATTAGAATATAGTTATGGAGGAAGAATAATAGCCACTACTTTTTAAAAAGAAATGAATCATCGTTAAGAGATATGAATTTGTTGTTCTGGGCAATTTAACATTTTCATCATGTCTGATACATTAAAACTAGGTATGTTTGTTCGCAGGACAGGAAACAGAACTAAGATTTGGGTAGGACGTGGGCCCCTTACCATATTTGTGCACAGTAGATCTGTTTAAAACTGAGCTGATATATTTAGTTAAAACAATACAGACTTCATTGGCTGACATCAGCACTATCTTGTCCAGCCTCCTGCTTATCCACTCAGAGTAATTAATTTGATTAATTTATAAGTAATTTAGCCAAGGATGGGATGTAAATCTTTGTTTAAGAAAACAGTTGGAGGTCCAAGTCTTGGTTAAAAACTGTGTCTTGAAACCATCCAGGCCCTCCTACTGACTTGTCAGCTCTGGGTTATTTTCAGAAAACTTGACTTGAGTTCCTTAGTTTAGTTGTAAGTTTTTTCCCACAGACTTACATGGTATGTGTGAGTGGGAGAGTAAGTAGTGGCCACGTTTTAGCCGCTGTTTAGTCTAGTGTATGTGTGTTTACATCTCCTCTCTGGATTTATAGGCAGCCAAGGCAAAATAAAGCTTATACTCACTTGATTGAGGAGCCTTTCACCCACAGCACCTGGCGGCAGAGGAGCTCTCCTTGGACCGCTAGCTTGCGTGTGCATGTGTGGCTATTGCTAATGCTGCACACTGGATTACAACTGCAGGGCCTGCAAAGGCTTTCCCTATGCTTTAGAATTAAAGTGTTTCAAGTTTCATAAGGTTACAGTTTTACAAAGTAACCTAAAATTAAATCATTGACAACCCCCCCCCCCCGTTTGCAATTATATCCGCTCACTGTAAAAGAAAAAAAAAGTCCAATTTTTTTTGCAGCATAACATACAAGATGAAAGTCACTAGTAACCTTATCACCTCTTCAGCCAGATATACAATCCACTGTGTTTTTTGTCTGGACTTCTTTTCCTTTATTTTCTTAATAATTACTTTTGAAATGAAACATGTTATATGTTCCTAAAAGGGAATCAAAGAAGAGTCTTAGGCCCCTCACCCCCCGCCTTCTAGTGTAAGCAGCAGCGTTATCAGCACTGTGTGCCTTTTCTCACCTGCATCCTCTGCACAGGGCGCTGCTTGGCTGACTTTGGTATTTATTATTCCTTTGTTATTTTTTAAATGAGATCATAAAGATACTAAAAATATCGGTAAATAATACTATTTACTTTTGCATGTCTTTAAACTGTATATACACGGAAATACTCTGAATCATTCTGTGACTGCCTAGTGTGATTCAAAATGGTTTTCTGTGATGTAACTATTTTGCTGTAGTAGCCTGATTTTATTTTTACTGGTTCACACAACTTAAACATATAGTAAGACAACACTGAAAAATTGTTTACATGTGAGCATTTCTATTTCTGTCTAAAAGTAGAACTTCTGGGTAGTAGAGTTTGCTCATTTCTGCTTCACTAAGTGTTGCCAAATGACTTTCTGAAGAGGTTGTACAAACCTGCAGTTCCCAAGAGGGGTGTATAATTGTTATTCTTCACACCATGTCGAACACTTGGCTGTTATCAGATGTATAAATGTTTTCTAGCTTCATGGGTGTGAAGTGGTCTCACTCTATGGTTTACTTATTTATTTCCCTGATTATTGACTTTGCACATCTTTTGTTTATTAGACTTGCAAGTGGAATGTCTTTTTGTTTTTTGCTCAGTAGAAATCAACAGATTTTGCAGTCACCAGACAGAAAGTTAGAAATAACTACCAGAAAATAAGTGATATGATAGAGGAATGTATTAGAGAAGTGGAACCTTTTCAGTCATGTAGACATCCTGGAACTGAAGAGTTTTACAGCGGAATTGTAAATTCAGTAGGTGAATTAATAGCAGAACCAAGGATATGTGAGCTGAAGAGAAACCAATAAAAAGTATCCAAACTGGAAGAGTAGAAAAGATATAAAATGCAGCATAGAACATGGGACACACAAGATCGGTTTACGGAACTGGTTACCTTTTGTGTAACCACTAGTCTCTTTGGGCTGCTGTAACAAAACAGCAGACTGGATGGCTTGTAAACCACAGAAATTTGTTTCTCACATTTCTGGAGGCTGAAGTCTGAGATCAAAGTGTACACACAGGTTCTCTGTCTGGAAAGGATCCACTTCCTAGTTTATAAATAGCCATCTTTCCCCTGGGGAACTCTATTGAGGTTCTTTTTTAAATTAAAATAGTCAAACAACTAGAACTCATCAATGAATTTGGTAAAGTTGCAGGCTAAAAAATTAATACACATAAATCTGTTGCATTCCTATACACTAACAATGAAAGATAAGAAAAAGAAATTAAGGAAACAGTCCCATTTATCATTGTATCAGAAAGAATAAAATACCTAGAAATAAACCTACTTAAGGAGGCAAAAGACCTATACTCTGAAAATTATGAGTACTTTTCATCAGTGTAAAAGAATGGAAGAAATCAGAGATGACACAAACAGATGGAAAGATGTACCATGTTCTTGGATTGGAAGAAACATATTGTGAAAATGACTATATTACCCAAAGCAAGCTACAGATTCAGTGCTGTTCCTATTACATTGCACAAACTGTTTCAGAAACTAGGAATAGAGAATAATTCTCAATTAAAAACAATGAGACCACCATTATCTTCATTCTAAAATCTGACAAGGATGTTATTATAATAATATTAATTGGTCAATCTCATGAACATACACATAAAGCTTGTAAGTAGCACAACTAAATTTATTAAACAAGGGACGTTGACTGTCACCTTAAAAAATGAAGAAGTCAAATGCTCTCATCAAAAATGCAGAAAGTCAGTACCCGTTCATAGTAACGATGTAGAAAGGTTCAGGAGACCACTATGTTAGATGACAGGATGTCTTACTGCAGCATTCCAAAATGTCTGTTACTGAGAGAGCGGTTGACTAAGTCGTGGAATATCCATTCTGTGGAATGTACAGATTTATATAAAAGAAATTTTATATGCATAGGTTTTTTGTAAGTCTAAAGAGTGGAAAGGCATATTATTTCTTGAGATAGTGAAATTACTTACTAGTACAGGGGCAGTTACTGAATTTTTCTTGGTAACTGTATAATTTGTTCTTCATAGAATTACTTTGTACACTTTATCATTCCTTTATAATTGTAATTTCTTATATAATTTTATATAATTAACCGTTTCTTAGATGCTACTCTTCCCATTGCTCTTGTGGCAGCTTACTGTGTTGACAGCAGACTCTTTCTTGCCCTTAACGTCTGTTATCTTATATTCAGCTAACCTCACTCACTGATTGGAACATGAGAGGTTATGGCTTATAACAGGAAGGGAAGTCATGGAAAAGTTTGTAAAGAGAACATGGACATTTCTAGATAATATGTGTCTCTAGATTCTGCAGTGTATGGCTATATCATGGGTACAGTCAAGGAGGGTTATAATCACAAAGTCATAAGTATATGTATTCCTAACGTTAGCAATCTGGCTTGTTTCTTTCAAGCGAGAGCAAGAAAGTCAAATGGCTCGTCTTAAAAAACAGCAGGAAGAATTGGAACAGATGAGACTACGTTACCTGGCCGCTGAGGAAAAAGATACAGTAAAAACTGAGAGACAAGAATTGTTGGATATAAGAAATGAACTGAACAGGTATAATGATTAAAAAATTACTTTCTTTTCCATACAAAAACTCAAGTTCAAATAGTACAACATCAAGTCTAAGAATAAGGGACATCATTTCTAAAATGTAGCTAAGTTATATAATAGAAAATCTTTGCCAAAGACCATTACTCTCACATTTTTTTTTGCCATGAATGTAGCTCTGTTTAGCTTTTTTGTTTCCATAGCATTAGTGCTTTAAATTTTATTCCTGTGTGACTATTTCAGATTTATTGCAACTATTTCAAGGTAATTAATGATAGTAAATTTAATTATATAATTTCAAATATTGTTATATTATTTATATAAATAATAGATTAGCTTTTAATTATTGCCCTTACTTTAAAATTGAGTTTTAAAGAGACTTAAGTACCCCTTCCAAGGTAGTAAAGCGTCTGCTTGTAATGCTGGAGACCCAGGTTCAATCCCTGGGTTGGGAAGATCCCCTGGAGAAGGAAATGGCAACCCACTCCGGTATTCTTGCCTGGAGAATTCCGTGGATTGAGGAGCCTTGTAGGCTACAGTCCACGGGGTCGCAAAGAGTCGGACACGACTGAGCGACTTCACTTCACTTTCTGAGGTCACACGGCTAGTAAGTCACGCGGCCAGAGTTCAGATCTGATGCCAGAGGTTGTATTTGTAACTTCTATGCAACACTGGGCTTCTCTGTAGTGTCACAGTATGGTACTCTTAGTTACTATTTTAAGTATTTCGTGTTAGAAAAGTAATCGTTAAGAAGCAATATTAGAACAAATTAGTGTCTTTTTGGAGGAGAATGTAGGGGAAGACTTTTAAAGTTTATCAGGAGACTAGTATTTTATTGCAGCGAAGCATACTGTCTTAGCTCGGCTGGCATAAAAAAATACCATAGATTGGCTTAAACAACAGAAATTTAGGAGGCTGAAAATACCAGATCAAAGCACCAACACAGTTTCTGGTGAGGACTCTCTTCCTGGCTTTTAGACAGCTGCCTGACCACTTGTCCTC
>SJYC01047405.1:0-26779 GCA_006408675.1 Madoqua kirkii | reverse complement strand
GGGGGGCGGGGGGGGGGGGGGGTGGGGGGGGGGGGGGGGGGGGGGGGGGGGGGGGGGGGGGGAGGGGAAGAGTGTTAGGTCTTCAGTCTATTAATTTAGGGGATGGGACACAAGTCAGCTCATAGCACTTAGAGAACTAAGACCAGGCACATATTACTGCAAAATGAAGTCCACATTAAGACTGGGACTGTTCTATCTAAACCTAAGACATACCAATAATTATCTTTATGCAAATAAGCTTATCCACACAATTTCAAGTAAGTGAAAATTGGGTTTCAAACATTTCTGGTAGATTTCTATATTGAAAATTACACAATACAATAATAAGGGAGCATTTACAAGCATTGAGATAGAAACCTATGTGTTAGTATCATAACAACCACCTAAGCATTAACTCATGTACAGTAGTATGCATCAAAAATACAAAAAAAAAAAAAAAAGGAAGAAGAAGAAGAAGCATGAATACTAAAAACATAAAAGACATAGGGTAAATGACACTGAGGTAGAAATTGCTAGACAGTCAGTGTCTGACAGACAGTCTGTCTGACAGACAGCAGACAGGACTCTGAGACCTTGGTCTTGTTTTCAATAAACATCTTACTCCATTAACCTAAAAGTGTACCCATTGTCCAGAATTTTTGGAATGGGTCCTTAGTTTGATAAATTATCAACACTCAGATGCAGGGAAGGGCAGTAATTAACTTCTGTTCCATTTACCTGAGCGAAAAACAACTGGTGATAATAAGTAATCTTTAGCCCATATATGTGGTTGTAAAATGGCCCAGGGAGAATGAAAAAGAGTGGCAACTTAATCTGAGGATAAAGAGAAGGCATAAGGATGCTGTTAAACATTTTGACCTTTCAACTGATTGGTTAGGAATGACATATTTTAAGGACAGGAGCCAGCCAAAAATGGACAGATTAATACTGGTAAGGATTTAAAGTACTGTGCATCCCATGTTCATGAGATTCGTTCTTCGGCTCTATGTACAAGAGCTCACAGGGCTCCCTTGTTAAAGTCTCAGGAGAGGAAAGAAACATACATACTCTCAAGAACATACTGTATCACTTGGACTTTTTTTTTTTTTAACAAGGCATGCACTAAACACAGTAAGGAGCTCAATTTTTTATCAAATTCAGATAAAAATTCAGTGTAATTCTAACCAAAATTTGAGCTAAGTATTTTTTAAAAATGTTATAAACTCAAACTTATATGGGTTGATAGGGATCTACAGATTATTTTATTTAAACAGATATGACATAAATAGCACAATAATATTTATGAAAATGTGAAAAACACCCAAATGTTACACATTTCATAAGGATACACCCAAATATTAAAAACATGAACCAAAGCGTGGAATGTAGAGCAGGGGAGTATGAGCCAGGGAGAAAGAACCAAGTGAGAAAAGAAGGAAAAGAAGATCCTGGCACAGACTGATGATGTTTAAGTGTTACACACACAGGATGTAAGGAATATCATTAACTCAATTCTTGACAGAAATTTTTAAAATAAAAAGAAAAAATCAGTATCTTTTTTGATAAAAGGTCAGTTTTAACAACATTACTTTATATACCTTCAGCATATAAATCAATTTATTATGCATTAAGACAATCAGTACGATAGCAGAAGTCCTTTGGCAATGATACTATATTTAGAGAAAACAAAAATTTAAAAACTAGGCTTAGATAAGAGCTTCCCTCAAGATACATCAGTGAAAGATATGTGATCATATACCTAAACAAAAAAGTTAGAGAGTAAACAAATATTCTTCACAATTGCTATATATGTTATGCTGCAAAAATTACTAAAAGGTAAAAGAGAATGCACTTTTCATAGCAAACATCCTCTTTCAATAGCACAAGAGAATATTCTATGCATTGATATCATCAGACGAACAATATAGAAATCAGATTGATTATATTCTTTGCAGCCAAAGATGGAGAGGTTTATACAGTCAGCAAAAACAAGATCAGGAGCTGACTGTGGCAAAGACCATGAACTCCTTATTGCCGAATTCAGACTTAAATTGAAGAAAGTCGGGAAAACTACTAGACTATTCTGGTATCACCTAAGTCAATCCCTTATGATTATACAGTGGAAGTGACAAATAGATTCAAGGGATTAGATCTGATAGACGGAGTGTGAGAAGAACTATAGATGGAGGTTTGTGACATTGTACAAAAAGTAGGGATCGAGATCATCCCCAAGGAAAAGAAATACAAAAAGGCAAAATGGTTGCCTGAGGAGGCCTTACAAATAGCTTTGAATAGAAGAGAAGTGAGAGGCAAAGGAGAAAAGGAAAGATATACCCATTTGAATGCACAGTTCCAAATAATAGCAAGGAGAGATAAGAAAGCCTTCCTCAGTGATCAATGCAAAGAGATAGAGGAAAACAATAGAATGGGAAAGTCAGAGATCTCTTCAAGAAAATTAGAGATAGCAGGGAACATTTCATGCAAAGGTGGGCACAATAAAGGACAAAAGTGGTACAGACTGAACAGAAGCAGAAGATATTAAGAAGAGGTAGTAAGAATACACAGAAGAACTATACAAAAAAAGATCTTCATGAACCAGATAATCACGATTATGTGATCAACATCTTAGAGCCAGACATCCTGTAATGCAAAGTCAAGTGGGCCTTAGGAAGCATGACTTCGAACAAAGCTAGTAGAGTGACGGAATTCCAATTGAGCTATTTCAAATCCTAAAAGATGATGCTGTGAAAGTGCTGCACTCAATATGCCAGCAAATTTGCAAAACTCAATAGTGACCACAGGATTGGAAAAGTTCAGTTTTCATTCCAATCCCAAAGAAAGGCAGTCCCAAAGAATGCTCTAACTACCACATAATTGCACTCATCTCACATGCTAGTTAAGTAGTATTTAAAATTCTCCAAGCTAGGCTTCAACAGTACATGAACCATGAACTTCCAGATGTTCAAGCTGGATGTAGAAAAGGCAGAGGAACCAGAGATCAAATTGCCAACATCTGTTGGAACATCAAAAAAAGCAAGAGAGTTCCAGAAAAACATCTACTTCTGCTTTATTGACTATGCTAAAGCTTTTGACCATGTGGACCAAAACAAACTCTGGAAAATTATTAAAGAGATGAGGATACCAAACCACCTGACCTGTCTCTTGAGAAATTTGTATGCAGGTCAAGAAGCAACAGTTAGAACTGGACATGGAACAACAGACTATTTCCAAATCGGGAAAGGAGTACATCAAGGCTGTATATTGTCACCTTGCTTATTTAACTTAAATGCAGAGTACATCATGAGAAATGCTGGATTGGATAAAGCACAAGCTGGAGTCAAGATTGCCGGGAGAAATGTCAATAACCTCAAATATGCAGATGACACCACCACCCTTATGGCAGAAAGTGAAGAAGAACTAAAGGGCCTCTTGATGAAAGTGAAAGGGGAGAGTGAAAAAATGGTTTAAAACTCACAGTTCAGAAAACTAAGGTCATGGCATCCAGTCTCATTACTTCCTGGCAAATAGATAGGGAAACAGTGGAAATAGTGACAGGCTTTATTTTTGGGGTCTCCAAAGTCAGTGCTGGAGAAGGCAATGGCAGTCCACTCCAGTGCTCTTGCCTGGAGAATCCCAGGGACAGCAGAGCCTGGTGGGCTGCCATCTATGGGTTCGCACAGAGTCAGAAACGACTGAGGTGACTTAGCAAAGTCAATGCATATGGTGACTACATCCATGAAATTAGAAGATGCTTGCTCCTTGGAAGAAAAGTTATTACCATCCTAGACAGTATATTAAAAAGCAGAGACATTACTTTGCCAAAAATGGTCTGTCTAGTCAAAGCTGTGGATTTTCCAGTAGTCATGTATAGATGTGAGAGTTGGACTATAAAGAAAGCTGAGCAGCAAAGAATTGATGCTTTTGAACTGTGGTGTTGGAGAAGACTCTTGAGAGTCCCTTGGACCTCAAAGAGATCAAACCAGTTCATCCTAACGGAGATCAATCCAGAATTTTCATTTGAAGGACTCATGCTGAAGCTGAAACTTCAATACTTTGGTTATCTGATGCAAAGAAATGACTCATTGAAAAAGACCCTGATGCTGGGAAAAATTGAAGGCAGGAGAAGTGGACGACAGAGGATGAGATGGCTCGATGGCATTACTGACTCAGTGGACATGAGTTTGAGTAAACTCCGGGAGTTGGCGATAAATTGGGAGACCTGGCACGCTACAGTCCATGGGGTTGCAAAGAGTCAGACACAGCTGAGCGACTGAACTGAACTGAACAGCAGAACATGAGGGCATGGAAACGAGAAAAGTTCTTCACTGTTTGCTGAGTATATAACTATTTGCTAGGAATAGTAGAAAGAAAGAAAAAGACAATTTCCCAATAACATTACAGAAAAGTCATCAAAGATCAGTACTTTTATTATATGGAATGTACTAAAGCTACATGGTAAATTGCATACAGTATTCTTTTTAACAAAATGTTTTATCTTGAGGTAACTGTATATTAATATACAGTTTTTAAAAATAGTAGAGATCTCATATAGCATTTACAGTTTCTCCAATGATAACATTGCAAAATTACAGTACCATACCACAAACTGAATACTGACATTGATAAAATCCACCACCTATCTACCATCACTCAAGATGCAGAATAGTTCCAACCTCACAAGAATTCCTTGCGTTGCCCCTTTATACCAATATTTGGCCCTCCCTGCACATCCCTTATCCTTAATCCATGGCAAGTACTAAACTATTTATTATTTTCTTCTCACTTCAAAAATTCTTATAAATGGAATCATGCAGCATTTTATTTTGTGGATTGTCTTTCTCAGTCAGCATAATTCTCTGGAGATTCATCCAAGTTTTGCACTTATCAATATTTTCATCCTATGGTATGGATAGACCACAGGTTGTTTCTTTCTTCCATTCCTCTGCATCTTTTTTCAATCTGATATATAACTGACATATAATATTACCTTAGTTTCATTATATTAGCTGTACAACACAATGATTTGATATATGTATATATTTTGAAATGATGACAGTAAATCTAGTTAACATATATTTATCAGCACAGGTAGTTATACTTTATTTTTCTTGTGATGAGAGCTTTTTTATAAATTGGGGTGTAATTGCCTTACAATGTTCTGTTGGTTTCTGCTATACAACAAAGTGAATCAGAGAAAAGTGTACATATTAATATATCCTCATAAGGAGATCAGTCCTGGGTATTCACTGGAAGGACTGACACTAAACCTGAAACTCCAATACTTTGGCCACCTCATGCAAAGAGTTGCTCATTGGAAAAGACTGATGCTGGGAGGGATTGGGGGCAGAGGAGAAGGGGCCGAACGAAGATGAGATGGCTGGATGGCATCACGGACTCGATGGACATAAGTCTGAGTGAACTCCAAGAGATGGTGATGGACAGAGAGGCCTGGCGTGCTGCGATTCATGGGGTCACAAAGAGTCGGATACGATTGAGCGACTGAACTGAACTGATGCCAGTGCAGGAGATGCAGGTTTGATTCCTGGATTGGGAAGATCACCTGGAGAAGAAAATGGCTACCCATTCTAGCATTCTAGCTTGGAAATCCTATGTACAGAGGAACTTGGCAGCTACACTCCATGAGATCACAAATAGTTGGACACTATTTTAACAACTAAACAACAAAAACAGCATACATATATCCCCTCCCTCTTGAACTTCCCTTCTAATTGACCAAACCCAGCTCTATAGGTTGTCACAGAGAATTGGGTTGAGCTCCCTGTGTTACACAACAACTTTCCACCAGCTATCTATTTTACATATGATAATACATATGTTTCAAAGGTACTCTCTCAATGCACCCCACCATCTTCCTTTTCAGTTGTGTCCACAGCTTTGTATGTCTGGGTCTCTATTTTTGCCCTTCAGATAGATTCATCGGTACCATTCTTCCAGATTCCACATATATGCATTAATATATGATATTTGTTTTTCTCTTCTTGACTTATTTTACTATGTATGATATCCCGGGTGGCTCAGATGGTAAAGCGTCTGCTACAATGTGGAGACCTAGGTTCAAGCCCTATGTTGGGAAGATCTCCTGGAGAAGGAAATGGCAAGCCACTCCAATAAGTTTGCCTGGAAAATCCCATGGACGAAGGAACCTAGCAGACTAAAGTCCATGGGGTCACAGAGAATCTGAAACAACTGAGCAACTTCACTTCACGTCACTATATATAACAAGCTCTACATTCATCCACCTCATTATAACTGACTTAAATTTTTTTCCTTTTTATGGTTGAGTAATATTCCATTATCTATATGAACCATAATTTCTTTATCCACTCAACTGTTGATAGATATCTAGATTGCTTCCATGTCCTGGCAATTGTAAATAGTGCTGCTTTGAACACTAGAGTACATGTGTCTGTTTGAATTATGGTTTTCTCAAGGTATGAGCTCAGTAGTGGGCTTGCTGCCTAATATACAAGCAGCTCATGAAGCTCAATATTAGAAAAACAAGAACTCATTCAAGAAATGGGCAAGAGACCTAAACATACATTTCTCCAAAAAAGACATACAGATGGCCAAAAAACACATGAAAAGATGCTCTATATTGTTTATTATTCAGTTCAGTTCAGTCACTCAGTCATGTCTGACTGTTTGCGACCCCATGAATTGCAGCACGCCAGGCCTCCCTGTCCATCACTACTTGGCCACCTCATACGAAGAGTTGACTCATTGGAAAAGTCTCTGATGCTGGGAGGGATTGGGGCAGAAGGAGAAGGGGACAACAGAGGATGAGATGGCTGGATGGCATCACCAACTCAATGGACATGAGTTTGGTTGAACTCCAGGAGTTGGTGATGGACTGGGAGGCCTGGTGTGTTGCAATTCATGGGGTCGCAAAGATTCGGACACAGCTGAGCGACTGAATTGAACTGAACATGTAGGGGGGGAATAAGGAGTTTGGGTATATGTGTGTTAGTGGGAAAACCACATTTCTAAATATACATGTAACCCAATATTCATTGTAGCACTATTTACAACAGCCAACATATGGAAGCAACCTATGTCTATTGACAGACCAATGGATAAAGAATATGTGCTATATATACACAATGGAATATTCCATTCAGTTCAGTTTAGTCGCTCAGTTGTGTCTGACTCTTTGCAGCACACCAGGCCTCCCTGTCCATCACAATCTCCCAGAGTTCACTCAGACTCACATCCATCAAGTCGGTGATGCCATCCAGCCATCTCAACCTCTGTCATCCCCTTCTCCTCCTGCCCCCAATCCCTCCCAGCATCAGAGTCTTTTCCAATGAGTCAACTCTTCGCATGAGGTGGCCAAAGTACTGGAGTTTCAGCTTTAGCATCATTCCTTCCAAAGAACACCCAGGGCTGGTCTCCTTTAGAAGGGACTGGTTGGATCTCCATGCAGTCCAAGGGACTCTCAAGAATGGAATATTACTCAGCCATAAAAAGAAACAAATTTGAGTCACTTGTAGTGATGAGCCTAGACCCTGTTACATAGAGTGAAGAAGTCAGAAAGAGAAAAACAAATATCATATATTAATGCATATATATATATGGAATCTAGAAAAATGGTATTGATGAACCTATTTACAGAGAAGGAATGGAGATGCAGATGTAGAGAATGGACTTGTGCATACCCTGAGGGAAGGAGAAATGAGATGAATGGAGAAAGTAGCATTAACATATATATGCACTACCATGCTTAAAATAGATGGCTGGTGGGACGTTGCTATAAAACACAGAGAACCTAGCCTGGGACTCTGTGATGACCTAGAGGGGTAGATGAGGGGAGGGGAGACTCAAGAGGAAGCGGGTATATGTACAGTTAAGGCTGATTCACATTGCTGTTGTGCAGAAACCAACAAAACATTGTAAAGTATTTTTCCTCCAATTAGAAAATAAATTTAAAATAATAAAATGAAAGCAGAAAAAAAGTTTTTACATAATAATTAAAAAATTAAAAGTTTGAGATTAAAATATACATACTACTATATATAAAATAGGTAATCAACAAAGACCAACTGTATAGCACATGGAACTCTACTCAATACTCTGTATTAACCTATATGAAAAAAGAATCTGGAAAAGAATTGATATATGTATAACTAAGTCACTTAGCTGTACAGCAGAAGCTAATACAACATTGTAAATAAGCTATACTCCAATATAAAATAAAATTATGTAATGTAAACTGGTAATGCATCATGAGGGGACAACTGGCCATTAATATTTGGGAGGCTCCAAAATCACTGCAGATGGTGACTGCAGCCATGAAATTAAAAGATGCTTACTCCTTGGAAGGAATGACCAACCTAGATAGCATATTCAAAAGCAGAGACATTACTTTGCCAGCAAAGGTCAAGGCTATGGTTTTTCCAGCGGTCAGATATGGATGTGGGAGTTGGACTGTGAAGAAGGCTGAGCGCCAAAGAATTGATGCTTTTGAACTGTGGTGTTGGAGAAGACTCTTGAGAGTCCCTTGGACTGCAAGGAGATCCAATAGGTCCATTTTAAAGGAGATCAGTCCTGGGTGTTCATTGGAAGGACTGATGCTAAAGCTGAAACTCTAATACTTTGGGCACTTCATGCAAAGAGTTGACTCATTGGAAAAGACTCTGATGCTGGGAGGGATTGGGGGCAGGAGGAAAAGGCGACAACAGAGGATGAGATGGCTGGATGGCATCAGTGACTCAATGGAAGTGAGTTTGGGTGAACTCCAGGAGTTGGTGATGGACAGGGAGGTTTGGCGTGCTGCGATTCATGGGGTTGCAAAGAGTCGGACAGGACTGAGCGACTGAACTGAACTGAATGATATATTAAGGGGTTTCCTAACTGGTACTAGTGGTAAAATAAAAACCCATGCCAAGGCAGGAGATGTAAGAGATCCAAGTCTGATCCTTGGACTGGGAAGATCATCTGGATAAGGGCATGGCAACCCACCCTAGTATTCTTGCCTGGAGAATCCCAAGGACAGAGGAGCTTGGGGGGCTACAGTCTACAGGGCTGAAGAGTCAGACACCACTGAAGTGAGTGAGCATGCACACATGCATGATATATTAAAAGGGAAATTGGCTTACAGAACAGAATGTGTAATATGATACCTATGATGTGTATACTATATGAGTGTGCCTATATGTTCAATACATATAAATATAAATGCACACAATTGCATATTCTGGTAAGTGCACAGAAATAGGTTGGAGGATACAGCATACCAAATCATTAATGTGAGAAGGATATAGCATACCAAATCATTAATGGTGAAAAGAAATAAAAAAAAAACCAAATGTCACTTTTCTCCTCCATATATGTGTACGTTTTTGTATTTCGATAATAAACATGTTTTCATTTAGGGGGAAATTACATTATAACAATAAATATACTACTCAATAAGAAAGGAAAAATACTCTGAAAACAAACAACTAATGAAACATAAATAATTCACCAGATAACACAGTACAAAACATTAGTAATAAGAATGGTTACTTAACTAGGGAAAAGGATAGATGAACATAGTGAGGATTTTAACAAGGAACTAGAAAATTAAAAGAACCAATCAGAGCTAAAGTATACAATAACTGAAATGAAAACACACTAGAAGGAATTAAAAACAGGCTACATCATAGAGAAGAATGCATAAGTGATCAAGAAGATAGAATATAGGAAATTATCTCATCAGAACAGCAAAGAGAAAATAACTTTTTAAAATACTAGGACAGTTTAAGGGACTTGGGGAAAAACAATAAACATACCAACCTTCACATTATAGAGGCCCAGAAAGAGAAGAGAGAAAGGGGTCGAAATGTATTTGATGAAATTATGTCTGAAAACCTCCCAAACCTGAAGAAGGAAACATATTCAGGTGCAGGAACTAGGGAGTGTCTCAAACAAGATATCCCAAAAGATCCAAACCAAAACATAATCACTGTTAAAATTACAAAGGTAAAAAATACAGAGAGAATTCTAAAGGGAGCAATAGCAAAACAAAGAGTCACATACAAGGGAATCCCCATAAGTTTATCAGCTGATTTTTCTGCAGAAATTTTGAAGGCCAGAAGGTACTGTCATGGTCTATTTAAATTGCCGAAAGGGAAAAACTTAGAACCTAGGATATTCTACCCAGCAAGGTTTCTTTTAGAATTGAAGGAGAAATAAAGAATTTCTTAGATAAGCAAAAATTAAGAGTGTATCAATACTAAACAGACCCTAAAAGAAATGTTGAAGGGTCTTCTCTAAGTGAAAAAGAAAGGTTAGAATAGGAAGTAAAACTTTTTAGGAAGGGAAAAATCCCACTAGTGAAGGCAAATAAATAGTAAAGACTGTGGATCAACCACTTAAATAAGCTAGTAAAAAGGAAAAAATACTATAAAATCAAATAAAACAGCCACAAAAAGTTAAGGGATCAACATGAAGATATAAAATATGACATAAAAATATAAAATGTGGGAGAGAGGAACTAAAAAATGTGTATCTTTTAAAATGTGTTTGAACTTAAATGATTACTAATTTAAAACAAGTAGATACAGTTATAGGTCAACATATATGAACCCCATTGTCACCATAAATCAAAAACATACAAAATACACAAAAATGAGAAAACATAAATATACAACTAAAGAAAATAATCAAACCACAAGAGAAGAAATTGAAAGAAGAAAATAACAAAAGGGCTACCAAAACCACGAAACAAGTAACAAAATGGCAATAAGTACAAATCTATCAATCATCATTTTAAATGACAATAAACTAAATGCTCCAATCAGAAGACAGACGGGGGAATTACTGGATTTGGGGAAAAAAACAAAAACACAAAACACATCCATATGCTCTTACAAGAAAGTAACTTTTGAGCTAAAGACACATGCAGAACGAAAATAAGAGCAAAGAAATATTTCATGAAAACAGAAATGATACAAAAGCTGGGGTGGCAAATTCATACCAGACAAAATAGACTTTAAAACAAAGTAAAAAAAAAAAAAAGACAAGGATATTATATAGTGATAAAAGGATCAACACAAGAGGAAGATGTAACACTTGTTAATATATATGCACCTTATAGAGGAGCACCTAAATATATAAAGCAAATATTAACAGACAAAAGTGAGAAATTGACAATAATACAATAGTAGGGGACATTAACACGCCACTGATGTCAATGAATAGATCATCCAAATAGATAATCAGTAAGGCAACAGAAGACCTAAATGACACAAAAGGGCCAGTTAATATATGTCTATAGGATATTACAGCCCCAAACAGCAGAATACATGTTCTCAAGAAAACATGGAACATTCTCCAGGACAGATCACATGCTAGACCACAAAATATGTCTCAATAAATTTAAGGGGACATAAATTATATCAAGCACTTCTTTGACCACAGAGGTGGCTGGATAAAGAAGAAAAGAGGAAAACCACAAAGAGGAAAAATGGGAAAAGACAAATATGCACAGGCCAAACAATATGCTAAAAAAAAAAGTGAGTCCCTAAAGAAATTCATGAGGAGATCAGAGGATACCTCAAGAAAAATTAAAATAACACAACTTTCCAAAATCTATGAGATGCAGCAAAAGCTGTTGAAAGAGTAAAATACAGTGTTACATGCTTATCTCAAGGAACAAGAAATTTAGCAATTAAACAACCTAACCCACCCTCTAAAAGAATTAGAAAAGGAAGAACAAACAAAGCCAAAATTCACCATAAGGAAGGAAATAATAAAGATCAGAGAGGAAATAAATAAAATAGAGACCTCCCTCAAAAGAAACAAAACAGAAAATATGAGACAAATCAAGAGATTGTCTTTTTCAAACATAAAAAATCTATAAAACTATAGCTAGGATCATCAAGAAAAAAGGGGGAGATCCAAATGCACAAAATAAGAAATGGAGGAAGAAAAGTTGTAAGTGCCATCACAGAGATACAAAAAAATTTAAGAGACTACTATAAATAGTTATATGCCAACAAACTGGGTAACACAGAAGAAATGGATAAGTTTCTGGGAACATACAGTCTTCAAAGATTGAATCAGGTAGAAACAATCTGAACAGACCAATCAGCAGTAGTGAGATTGAGTTTGTAATTTAAAAACTCTCAGGAAAGGAAGTCTGGAAGTCTGGGACCAGAAAGGTTCATAGTGGAATTCTGCCAAACACACACACAAAAAAGCTAATAATTATTCTTCTCAAAGTAGTCCAAAAAAATTGAAGAGAAGTGAACTGCACACTCTCAACCTCATTCTATGACACCACCATTATCCTGATATCAAAACCAGACAAAAATGCAATGACAAAAATATTACAGGCCAATATATGATAAATATAGATGCAAAAGTTCAACAAAATATAAGCAAACTGACTTCAACAGTATATCAAGTGGGATTTATTTCAGGGATACAGGGTGGTGCAACAGTGACAAATCAAGCTGTTACACCACATTAACAAAGGATAAAAATCACATGGCCATCTCAATAGATGCAGAAAAAGCATTTGACAAAATTCAACATCATTCACAATGAACACTCTCATCAAATCAGGAATATGAGCGATCACATCTCAAAAAAGTAAAGATCACTTATGACAAACCCACAGCTAACATCATACTCAACAGTGAAAGGCTGAAAGCTTTTCTTTCAAAAAAGGAGCAAGACAAGGATGCCCACTCTCAGGAATTATATTTAACATAGTATTGAAGTCCCAGACCCAACAATGAGACAAGAAACAGAAAAGGCATCCAACTGAAAGAGAAGAATTTAAACTGTTATTATTTGCTTATGACATGATACTATTTACAGAAAACCCTAAAATTTCCATCTGAATACTATTAGAATAAATGAATTCAGTAAAGATTTAGGATATGAGATGAATATGTAGAAATCTGTCGCTTTTCTACCATTAAATGAACTACTAGAAAGAGACTATAAAAAAAGAAAAACTCATTTAAAATCCCATCAAGAATAAAATACTTAGGAATAAACTTAACCAATGAGGTGAAAGCCCTATGCTCTGAAAAGTATAAAACACTAATTAAGGAAATAAAGATGGTACAAATAAAAATATAAACTGTATTCATGGGTTGACAGAATTAGTATTGTTAAAATGGTAACACTATCCAAAGCAATCTTCAGGATTAATGAAATCCCCATCAAAATATCCATGACATTCTTCAGAACTAGAACAAATAATCCTAAAATTTACACGGAGCCACAGAAAACCCTGAATTGCCAAAGTAATCTTTGGAGGAAAAAAAAAAAAGTGGAAGCTTAATGCACTCTGAGTTCACACTATACTATAAAGCTACAGTCACTAAAACAGTACAATAGTGGCACACCCTGAATATGCATTGGAAGAACTGATGCTGATGCTCCAATACTTTGGCCACATGATGCAAAGAGCTGACTCATTGGAAAAGACCCTGATGCTGGAAAAGATTGATGGCAAAAGAAGAAGGGGCAAGCAGAGGATGAGATGGTTAGATAGCAACACTGACTTAGCGGACATAAATTTGAGCACACTCTGGGGGATAGTGGAGGACAGAGGAGCCTGGCATGCTGCAGTCAATGAAGTCACAATGAGTTGGACACAACTTAGCAGCTGAACAACAACTGGTACAAAAGATTTATAGATCAATGAAACAGAACAGAAAGCCCAGAAATAAATCCACACTTCTATGGTGGATTAATTTATGGCAAAAGAGGCAAGAATATACAATGGAGAAAAGACTTCAATGAACAATGCTAGGAAAATTGGACAGCTACATGTAAGAGAATGAAGTTAGAATATTTTTAACATCATACACCAAAACTAGCTCAAAGAGGATTAATGACCTAAATGCGAGAGCTAAAACCATAAAACTCCTAGAGGAGAACATAGGTGAGGTGAGGTGAGGTCACTCAGTCGTGTCTGACTCTTTGCGACCACATCGACTGTAACCTACGAGGCTTCTCTGTCCATGGGATTCTTTAGGCAAGAATACTGGAGTGGGTTGCCATTTCCTTCTCCAGGGGATCTTCCCAACCCAGGGATCGAACCCGGGTCTCCCGCATTGGAGGCAGATGCTTTAACCTCTGAGCCACCAAGGAAGCCCGAAGAGAACAAAACACTATCAGAAAAATTATAGCCATGTTTATTTTTTCTATCTGAGTCATAAGGCAAAGGAAACAAAGGCAAAAATGAGCAAATGGGACCTAATTATATTTTAAAGATTTTTTTTTTCCACAGCAAAGGAAATCATCAATAAAATGAAAAGGCAACCTACGGGCTGGGAGAAAATATTTGCAAATGATGCAACTGACAATGGGTTACTATCCAAAATATTAAACTTTGCCATAAATGGCCATTATTAGAGTGAGATATAAATTTACACTGAAATACGAAGGACTCAGAATAGCCAAATGAACTTACCAAAGAGAAAAAACAAACTTGAGCAATGAACACTGCCTGATTTCAAGTTTTATAAAGATACAGTAATAAAGGCTACATATATAGACAAAACTTTTTTAAACCAAAAGGCAAAGTCAATTCGGTGAAAAAAGTGTAGCCTTTAGTAAACTGTTCTGGACTCTACACATGGACACCACCAGACAGTCAACACTGAAATCAGATTGATTATATTCTTTGCAGCCAAAGATGGAGAAGCTCTATACAGTCAGCAAAAACAAGACCAGGAGCTGACTGGCTCAGATCATGAACTCCTTATTGCCAAATTCAGACTAAAATTGGAGAAAGTAAGGGAAACCATTAGACCATTCAGGTATGATCTAAATCAAATCCCTTATGATTATACAGTGGAAGTGAGAAACAGATTCCAGGAATTAGATCTGATAGAGTGCCTGAAGGACTATGGATAGAAGTTTGTGACATAGTACAGGAAGCAGGGATCAAGATCATCCCTGAGGAAAAGAAATGCAAAAGGCAAAATGGTTGTCTGAGGAGGCCTTACAAATAGCTGAGAAAAGAAGACAAGTGAAAGGTAAAGGAGAAAAGGAAAGATATACCCATTTGAATGCAGAGTTTGAAAGAATAGCAAGGAGAGATAAGAAAGCCTTTCTCAGTGATCACTACAAAGAAATGTAGAGAAACAATAAAATGGGAAAGACTAGAGATCTCTTCAAGAAAATCAGAGATGTCAAGGAAACATTTCATGCAAAGGTGGGCACAATAAAGGACAAAAATGGTATGAATCTAACAGAAGCAAAAGATATTAAGGAGAGGTGGTAAGAATACACAGAAGACCTATACAAAAAAGAACTTCATGACCCAGATAATCATGATGGTATGATCACTCACTTAGAGCCAGACATCCTGGAATGCAAAGTCAAGTGGGTCTTAGGAAGCATCACTATGAACAAAACTAGTGGAGGTGATGGAATTCTGTTGAGTTGTTTCAAATCCTAAAAGATGAAGCTGTGAAAGTACTGCACTCAATATGCCAGAAATTTTGAAAATCTTAGCAGTGGCCACAGGACTGGAAAAGATCAGTTTTCATTCCAATCCCAAAGAAAGGCAATGCCAAAGAATGCTCAGACTACCACACAGTTGCACTCATCTCACACGCTAGCAAAGTAATGCACGAAATTCTCCAAGCCAGCCTTTAACAGTATGTGAAGTGTGAACTTGCAGATGTTCAAGCCGCGTTTGGAAAAGGCAGAGGAACCAGAGATCAAATTGCCAGCATCCATTGGATCATAGAAAAATTGAGAGAGTTCCAGGAAAACATCTACTTTTGCTTTATTGACTATGACAAAGCCTTTGACTGTGGATCACAACAAACTGTGGAAAATCCTGAAAGAGATGGGAATACCACCTGACCTGCCCCCTGAGAGATCTGTATGCAGGTCAGGAAGCAACAGTTGGAAGTGGACATGGAACAACAGACTAGTTCCAAATAGGAAAAGGAGTACGTCGAGGCTGTATATTGTCACCCTGCTTATTTACCTTACATGCAGAGTACATTATGAGAAATGCTGGGCTGGAAGAAGCACAAGCTGGAATCAAGACTGCTGGGAGAAATATCAATCACCTCAAATAGGAAGATGACACCACCCTTATGGCAGAAAGTGAAGAGGAACTTAAAAGCCTCTTGATAACAGTGAAAGAGGAGAGTAAAAAAGTTGGCTTAAAGCTCAACATTCAGAAAAGGAAGATCATAACATCTGGTCCCACTACTTTATGGGAAATAGATGGGGAAACAGTGGAAACAGTGTCAGACTTTATTTTTTGGGGCTCCAAAATCACTGCAGCTTTAAAAGATGCTTACTCCTTGGAAGACAAGTTATGACCAACCTAGATAGCATATTCAAAAGCAGAGACATTACTTTGCCAACTAAGGTCTGTCTAGTCAAGGCTATGGTTTTTCCTGTGGTCATGTATGGATGTGGGAGTTGGACTGTGAAGAAAGCTGAGCACCAAAGAAGTGATGCTTTTGAACTGTAGTGTTGGAGAAGACTCTTGAGAGTCCGTTGGACTGCAAGGAGATCCAACTGGCCCATTTTAAAGGAGATCAGTCCTAGGTCTTCATTGGAAGGACTGATGTTAAAGCTGAAACTCTAATACTTTGGCCACCTGATGCGAAGAGTTGACTCATTGGAAAAGACTCTGATGCTGGGAGGGATTGGGGGCAGGAGGGAAAAGGGGACGACAGAGGATGAGATGGCTGGATGGCATCATTGACTCGATGGACGTGAGTTTGGGTGAACTCTGGAGTTGGTGATGGACAGGGAGGCCTGGCATGCTGCAGTTCATGGGGTTGCAAAGAGTTGGACACGACTGAGTGACTGAACTGAACTGAACCAAAATTAACAGTTGATTTGTATTAGGGTGTGGGTAAGGAAAGGAACAGTGTAGGAATTATAAAGTGATACAAAGTAACTTCTGTGGTTGATGGATATATTATTTTGATTAAGGTGATGATTTTACAAGCTTATATATATGTCAAAACACTTAAAACTGTATACTTTCAATATTTATGTCAATTATGCCTTAATAAAGTTGGTAATTCTTTAAAACAGCAATGTTAAAATAGCTGCCAAGGCATTATTTTTTCAATTGTACTCAGTTTTTAATTTACTAATTACTGTAGTGATAATGCATCTGTTTTCCATATTAGGGCATAGAGAGCTGACTTTTAATACATGGATTTAAACTATATGGATCCACTTACATGTGGATTTTTTTCAATAAATACATACTATGGTACCTCACAGTGATCAGCTGGCTGACTCCATAGATGCAGAATACTGGATACAGAGTGTTGACTCTGAAGTTCCATTGTGAGGATGGCCATACCTCTAATTCCTGCAATGTTCAAGAATCAACTGTACTTTTTCGTGTAAGTGGATTTTCCAGATACTGAAGCCTAGCATTCACCTCTTTGAAAAGTGCTTATTATTTCAACCATTTTAAAGGTAAACCTTTATTTAATGCATCACAGTCATCCTTACCTTTTGAAACAAAATACAGAAACCAAGTAACCTCTAGGCCACAGAACAGCACCATGTCAGCGGCAACAAGGGTGGGAAAGTACTCTCTTTAAAGTTATTTGACATTATGTACAGGTTTACATTTGCTGCCCCTAACGAGGAATTTCAGATGGTTTTCAAAATTAAATATAATTCAAAAGGAAATAACAAACGTTTGAAGGAATTGCTATGAAAGAAAAACACAGATCGGCAACTAATGCCAGAGAAAATATTAGTGACAAAGGACACTGTCACAATTCTCTTTCTGTAAATGACAGAAAAATCCACCTTGAAATTACCTGGGCACTAAAGAGGATATAATCACCAAAACAATGTGATAGTAATGAAATGGGAACAGCCTTGAGGTTAATATCATTAGTATTCTGTGTATTGTTAACTTTGCTTCTCTGCTTGAAGCTTCTTTTATTTACTACTTAAGGGGTGAAAAAATAAGGATATAGAAAACCTAGACATTATTAATAAGATAGATATAATTTTTATGTATGCATTTTATATCCAGCAAACAGTAAATAAACCTTTACAAGTTTAAATAAACCTTTACAAAGTGAAAGGTTTGTCACTCAGTCATGTCTGACTCTTTGTGACCCCGTGGACTATAGCCCACCAGGCTCCTTCGTCTATGAGATTCTCCAGGCAAGAATACTGGAGTGGGTTGCCATTTCCTTCTCCAGGGGATCTTCCCAACCCAGGGATCGAACCTGGGTCTCCCACATTGCAGGCAGACACTTTAACCTCTGAAGCCCAAGTTCACTTGAAATATGCAAAACAACTGAGTGTATATAGGCCTTAGAATATTTTACATCTTAAAACTGAAGAAAGCATTGTCTTGCTAAAACTAAAAATTAGTAAGAAAACTAGCTTATAAAAATTACTTAAGCACTCTCTTAACATTTGCATCAAAGAGAAAAATAAAAATCAATACAAATTATGAGATCTCTAGAAAATAACAGTACCAATATTAATTTGTTAAAGTGACTCAGGCAAGATAGTGGACCAGCAAGCTCCAGGCCCTCATTCCTCTATGGAAACATCAAGTAAACAACAACAGACTGACAAGAATAACTTTTGGGGAGTTCTAGAAACCAAAGTTATGCAGCAGCTAAATGAAAAATGAAGTTTTAAAAAGTCACCCACAGAATGATGGGAAATTGTTGGTACAAATGTTGGTACAAATTGCTCACTTGTACCCCCACCCCCATCCCTCATGTGGAGTAGTGTAGAGTAGGGCAGTCAGGACAAATCAGCCACATCCTTGGGTCTTCCCTCAGGACAGAAGGAAAAGAGCGGAAGTTGCCTGCAACATTTTGACTCGTCTGAAAACCCCTGAGGGATTAGTGTCTGTTTCACTTGAATCTCAGACAGGAATAGTGGCATAATTTGGTTATCAGCTTGGAGGCCGTTGAAAGCAATGGCAGGCAAAATGACACAGTAAAAACTGCAAGGATCTGCAGACCTATGGGTAAGGTACTATGGGCTGAAGGATACAATAAAGCCTTTAAGACCTGAGAAAAAGCACAGGTAAAACTCAGGAAAATTAACAGATTAAAAAACAAGCATGCATCCAGGGGAGTTATGGGAAAGTATAAGCACAGGCTCAGGGAAGACCTAAGTCCAGAAAAGGTCTAAAAGGAATTAAACCTTCAGCTGGGTGAATTGGTGAAATTCTCTCTCCACTCAGAGCCAGTCTGCAAAGACTTGGAGAGGTTCCTTACTCTTTCTGTGTTCAGAATCAGACATGACTTAGCGACTAAAAAACCATAGCAGACCAAATGAACCTAGCATATACAGAACATTCGATCTGAAACCAGCAAAATACACATTCTTCTTAAGCACAATAGAACACTCTCTAGGACTGACGAAAGGTTGGACCACAAATCTTAGAAAGCTCAAGAGGATACCAAACATACATCTTCTTTGACCACAATGATATGAAACTGGAAATCAGTAACATGAAACAAACTGAGAACAGCCCAAAATGATCAAAGAAGGTATTAAAGAAACTGAAGTTTCTTGACACAAACAAAAATGGAAATACAGCAAACTGACGGGATACAGCAAAAGCAGGCCTAAGAGCAAAGCCCATAATAACACATGTGCACATGAAGAGATCGGAATACCATGGCATTTACTGATCTGTGGAATCTTAAGAATGATACACAGGAACTTATTTACAAAACAGAAATACAGACATAGAAAACAAACTTATAGCTACCAAATACCAAAGGGGAGAGGCGGGGGGGAGGGTAAATTAGGAGTTTGAGAGCAACATATCCACACTGTTTTATATGAAACAAGGACCTACTGTACGGCACAGGCAACTACACTCAGAATCTTATAATAACCTATAATGGAGAAGAATCTGAATAAAATAAGTATATATTTGTGTGTGTGCATAACTGAACCCTTTTGCTGTACACTCAAAACTAACCTAGCATTGTAAGTTAACTACAGCACTATTTCTAAAAATGCAGGGCAGATATATGATATCAATTATATGCAGAATGTAAAAAAAGGATACAAATGAACTTGCTTACAAAAAAGAAACAGACTCACAGATATAGGAAAAACTATGGTTACCAAAGAGGAAAGGAGGGAAGGGATAAATTAGGAATTTTGGATTAACATATGCATATCACTATATATAAAATAGATTAAAAACAAGAACCTACTGTATAGCACAGGAAACTATATTCAACATTCTGTAATAACTTTTAATGCAAAAGAATCTGAAAGTGAATATATATAATAGGCTATAAAATATAAAAAATATTAATTCACATTAGTTACATATATATTTTTTCAGATTATATATGTTACTGTGTTATATATATGTGTGTGTATATATATATATATATGTATATAAAATCACTTCGCTGTACACCAAAAACGAACACAGCAATGTAAATGAACTATAATTTAAAAAAAGGGAAAAAGATTCCTAACAACTTTACACTTCAAAGAATAAGAGTAAACTGAGATCAAAATTAGTTGAAGGAAATAATAAAGAGTTGGACATGACTGAAGTGACTTAGCAGCAGCAGCAGCAGCAGAGCAGAATAAATAAATTAGAATATAATACAATACAAAAGATTAATAACCAAATTAAGAACTGGTTTTCTGAAAATATAAGCAAAATTGGACATGACTTAGTGACTAAATCACCATTACATTAGCTAGAACCAATGGGGAAAAGAAAGAACTCATGTCAACAAAATTACAAATAAAAAAGAGTTTACTGGCTGACATAAAAGAAACACAAAGTATCCTAAGAGGTTATTATGAATAAATACATGCCAACAAACTGGGCAACTGAAAAGAAAGGAAAAAGCCCCTTAGAAACATACAAAGACTACCAAGACTACATATCAGTCTACCAAGGCTGATAGAATAGACTAATTACTAGTAAGGAAACTGAATCTGTAATCAAAAATCTCCTACAAAGTAATACCCAGGACTAGTGGCTTTACGGGTGAATTTTACCAAATATTTAGAGAAGACTTCAAATCTTCCAAAAAATCAAAGAGGAACCCTCATAAATAACAGCATTACCCTAATAACAAAACCAGAAAAAGACATTATAAGAAAGGAAAACTACAGCCCAAAATTTCTGATAAACATAGATCCAAAAATTCTCAATATAATACTGCTGCTGCTGCTGCTAAGTCGCTTCAGTCGTGTCCGACTCTGTGCGACCCCATAGACAGCAGCCCACCAGGCTTCCCCGTTCCTGGGATTGTCCAGGCAAGAACACTGGAGTGGGTTGCCATTTCCTTCTCCAATGCATGAGTGTGAAAAGTGAAAGTGAAGTCGCTCAGTCGTGTCCAACTCTTAGCGATGCCACGGACTGTAGCCTGCCAGGCTCCTCCATCCATGGGATTTTCCAGGCAAGAGTACTGGAGTGGGGTGCCATTGCCTTCTCCACAATATAATACTAGTAAACTGAATTCAGTAACGCATTAAAAGAATGATTCATCATGATCAAGTGGGATTTTTCCCAACATAGGATGGTTAAATATATGCAAATTAATAAATGTGATGTATCACATCAATAGAAAAAAATCATACAATCACATCAATAGACACAGAAAAGGCATTTGAAAAATCCAATACCCATTCCTGACAAAAAAAACTTAATAAATTAGGTATAGAAAGAATGTATCTCAACATAATAAAGGCCATGTATGACAAGTTTACAGCTAGTATCATATTCAGTGATGAAAGGTTGAAAGCTTTTCCTCTAAGATCAAGACAAGACAAAGGCTCAACTCTCACCACTCCTATTTAACACAGTATGAAAGGTCTAGCCTGAGCAATAAACAATGAAAAAACATGAAAGGTATCAGAATTCGAATGCAGGAATTAAATCTTGCTCTATTTCCAGATGAAGTCATTTTATACATAGAAAATCCTCAAGATTTTATCAAAAACTGTAAGAGCTACCCAAAAAATTCTGTAAAGTTTCAGGACACAATATTAACATAAAAAATCAGTAGTGTTTCTATACACTAGGAACTAATTATCAGAGTAGAAATAAAGAAATTGATCCCATTAATGAAACAGAAACAGATTCACGGGCATAGAGAAGGGACTTGTGGTTGCCAAGCAGGAGGTGGATGGGGAGGGACAGATTGGGAATTTGGAAATAGAAGATGCAAACTACTTTATGTATAACTAGATCATTTTGCTGTACATCAAAAATTAGCACTGTAAATCAACTATACTTCAGTAAAATAAATTTTTACAAAGGAAGTTGAACCCGTTTACAATTGCATCAAAGACAATAATATAGTTAGGAATAAATTTAACCAAAGAGGACAAAGATATCTATGTGGAAAACTATAAGATATTGATGAAAAATTAAAGAAGATATAAATAAATGGAAAGATTCCACCTCGTAGACTGGAAGAATCAATACTGTTAAAATGTCAGTATTACCAAAAGCCAATGCAATCTCTGTCAAGATCCCATTGGCAATTTTTACAGAAGTAGAAAAAACACTGCTAAAATTTATATGGAATCACAGTCAGTCAGTTCAGTCATTCAGTCGTGTCCAATTCTTTCCAACCCCATGAAACACAGTACGCCAGGCCTCCCTGTCCATCATCAACTGCCGGAGTCTACCCAAACCCATGTCCATTGAATCGGTGATGTCATCCAACCATCTCATCCTCTGTTATCCCCTTCTCCTCCCACCTTCAATCTTTCCCAGCATCAGGGTCTTTTCAAATGAGTCAGTTCTTTGCATCAGGTGGCCAAAGTATTGGAGTTTCAGCTTCACTTTCTGCCATAAGGGTGGTGTCATTTGCATATCTGAGGATATTGATATTTCTCCCGGCAATCTTGATTCCAGTTTGTGCTTCATCCAGCCCGGTGTTTCTCATAATGTACTCTGTGTATAAGTTAAATAATTAGGGTGACAATATATAGCCTTGACCTACTCCTTTCCTGATTTGGAACCAGTCTGTTGTTCCATGTCCAGTTTTAACTGTTGCTTCTTGACCTGCATACAGATTTCTCAGGAGGCAGGTCAGGAAGTCTGGTATTTCCATCTCTTTAAGAATTTTCCACAGTTTATTGTGATCCACACAATCAAAGGCTTTGGCATAGTCAACAAAGCAGAAATACATGTTTTTCTGGAACTCTCATGCTTTTTCGATGATCCAACAAACTTTGGCAATTTGATCTCTACTTCATCTGCCCTTTCTAAATCCAGCTTGAACATCTGGAAGTTCACAGTTCATGTACTGTTGAAACCTGGCTTGGAGAATTTTGAGCATTACTTTACTAGCTTGTGAGACAAGTGCAATTGTGTGGCAGTTTGAGCATTCTTTGGCATTGCCTTTCTTTGGGATTAGAATGAAAACTGACATTTTCCAGTCCTGTGGCCACTGCTGAGGTTTTCAAATTTTCTAGCATGTTGAGTGCAGCACTTTCACAGCTTCATCTTTTAGGATTTGAAATAGCTCAAGTGGTTTTCCATCACATCCACTAGCTTTCTTTATAGTGATGCTTCCTAAGCCACTTGACTTTGCATTCCAGGATGTCTGGCTCTAGGTGAGTGATCACACCATTGTGATTATCTGGGTCATGAAGATCTTTTTTGTATAGTTCTTCTGTGTATTCTTGGCATCTCTTCTTAATATCTTCTGCTTCTGTTAGGTCTATACTATTTCTGTCCTTTATTGTGCCCATCTTTGCATGAAATATTCCTGAGAAAGTGAAGTCACTTAGTCAGGTCCAACTCTTTGAGTCCCCATGGATTATAGCCTATGAGGTACCTCCATCCATGGAATTTTCCAGGTAAGAGTACTGGAGTAGGTTGCTATTTCCTTCTCCAGAGGATCTTCTCGACCCAGGGATCATATCCAGGTCTCTCGCATTGCAAGCAGACACTTTTACCATCTGAGCCACCCTTGGTAGCTCTAATTTTCTTGCAGAGATCTCTAGTCTTTCTCATTCTATTATTTTCCTCTGTTTCTTTGCACTGATCACTGAGGAAGCTTTTGTATCTCTTCTTGCTATTTTTTCGAACTCTGCACTCAAACGGGTATATCTTTCCTTTTCTCCTTTGCTTCTCGCTTCTCTTCTTTTCATAGCTATTTGTAAGGCCTCCTCAGATAGCCACTTGGCTTTTTTGCATTTCTTTTTCTTGGGGATGGTCTTGATCCCTGCCTCCTGTATAATGTCATGAACCTCCATCCATAGTTCTTGAAGCACTCTATCAGATCTAATCCCTTGAATCTACTTCTCACTTTCACTGTATAATCGTTAAGGGATTTCATTTAGGTCATACCTTAATGGTCTAGTAGTTTTCGCTGTTTTCTTCAATTTAAGTCTGAATTTGGCAATAAGGAGTTCATGATTTGAGGCACAGTCAGCTCCCAGTCTTGTTTTTGCTGATTGTATAGAGCTTCTCCATCTTTGGCTGCAAAGAATATAATCAACCTGATTTTGGTGTTGACCATCTGGTGATGTTCATGTGTAGTCTTTTTTTGTACTGTTGGAAGAGGGTGTTTTCTACGACCAGTGTCTTCTCTTGGCAAAACTCTGTTAGCCTTTGCCCTGCTTCATTCTGTACTTCAATGCCAAATTTGCCTGTTACTACAGGTGTTTCTTGACTTCCTACTATTGCATTCCAGTCCCCTATAATGAAAAGGATATCATTTTGGGGTGTTAGTTCCAGAAGGTCTTGTAGGTCTTCATAGAACCGTTCAACTTCAGCTTCTTCAGTGTTACTGGTCAGGGCATAGACTTGGATTACTGTGATAGTGAATGGTTTGCCTTGGAAACGAACAGAGATCATTCTATCGTTTTTGAGATTGTATCCAAGTACTGCATTCCAGACTCTTGTTGACTATGATGGCTACTCCATTTCTTCTAAGGGATTTTTCCCCACAGTAGTAGATATAATGATCATCTGAGTTAAATTCACCTATCCCAGTCCATTTTAGTTTGCTGATTCCTAAAATACCGACGTTCACTCTTACCATCTCCTGTTTGACCACTTCCAATTTTCCTTGATTCATGGACCTAACATTCCAGGTTCCTATGCAATATTGCTCTTTACAGCATCGGACTTTGCTTATATCACCAGTCATATCCACAACTAGGTGTTGTTTTTGCTTTGGCTCTGTCTCTTCATTCTTTCTGGAGTTATTTCTCCACTGATCTCCAGTAGCATATTGGGCGCCTACTGACCTGGGGAGTTCATCTTTCAGTGTCCTATCTTTTTGCCTTTTCATACTGTTCTTGGGTTCATCCAACCAAAATAGAACATATATTCTTCTCAAATATGTCTGAAGCATTCCTTCAGGACAAATCACATGATGGATCAGAAATCAAATTTTTAAAATTTGAGATTATTCGAAGTATCTTTTCAATGATTAATAAAATGAAAAAGAAATGAAGAGCAGGAGGGAAACCACAAAACTCACATATATGTGGAAATTAAATAACACACCCATAAACAACCAGTAGGTCAAAAAGAAATCCAAAGGAAATCAGAAAATATTGTAAGAAAAATGAAAATTGAAACACAGCATACAAACCTTGTGGAAGCAGTGCTGAGAATAAAATTTATAGCTGTAAATACATTTTAAATAAAGATTTCAAACAACAGCATAACCTCATACCTTAAGTAATTAAGTATATAAATAAACAAGACCCAAAGCAGCAGCAAAGCTAACAGAAAAGAACAAAAAGGAAACAAAGGTTAGAGCACATAAAGAGAAAAAAATAGAAAAAAATCAAGAAATTAAGAGTTGATTCTTTCAAAAGATCAATAATATTGGCAAACCTTTAGCTAAGAAAAAAAGACTCAACTAAAATCATAAATGAAAGAGGGTATTACTACTTGTTTTACATAAATAAAAAGAACTATAAGAGAGCAACTATATGCAAATAAAACTGGATAACCTAGGTGAATAGGCAAATTCCTAGAACCAAGACTACATCCTGAACAAAAGATATGTGAATAGACATATAACTGTGAAGAGACTGAGGCACTAATGAAAAAATATCACAATAAAGGAAAGCCCAGGACTAGATGGCTTCCAAATATTTAAAGAAGAATTATAACCAGTAATCTCCAAACATTTCTAATAAAACTGAAGTGGATAGGAAACTTCTAAACACATTCTGTGTGGCAGCATTAACCATATAACAAAACCATACAAAGACACTGTAATAAAACTATAAATCAATATCCGACACAAAATCCTCAATAAAGTATTAGTGAACAGAATTCAACAACACATTAAAAGGATTATAAACTGTGACCAAATGAGATTTATCCTTAAATGCAACGATCATTTAGCATACCAAAAAAAAAAAAATCAACATAATCTACCACTTTAAAAAATGAAGAGAAAAAATTCACACAATCATCTCAATTGATGCAAAAAAGTATTTAATAAAATTCAACATCCTTTCGTGACAAAAACACTCAACAGACTATACCTCAAGAAGAAAAAGACCTCAAATAAGGTAGCCTATATATGAAAAACCCAGAGTTAACCTCATACTCAATGATGAAAGAATGAAAGATTCTTCTGTAAGATCAGGAACAAGACAATGATACTTACTTTTATCACTTCTATTCAACATAGTACTGAAGGCCTGGCCAGAGTAATGAGTCAAGAAAAATAAATAAAAGGCATCCAAACTGGGAAAGAAGTAAAATTATCTCTGTTTGCAGACAACATGATCATAAAAATTCTACCAAAAAAAAAAAAACCCTGTTAGAATAAATGAATTCAATAAAGTTTTAGGATACAAAATATATGGG
>SJYC01047404.1:0-14250 GCA_006408675.1 Madoqua kirkii | reverse complement strand
AAATCAAATACACCAATTAAAAAATGGCTAAGAACTTGAATAGACATTTCTCCAAAGAAGATATATGAATGGCCAACAAGCACATGGAAAGATGGTCACCATCACTAAACATTCACATCAAAGCCACAGTGAGGTATCACCTCACACTCACCAGAATGACCACTGCAAACACACAATCCAGGAAAAAGAAATCAGGAAACCTGTTCTGTTGAAGGAATGTAAAATGTTACAGCCACTGTGGAAAACAGTATCGCATTTCCTCAAAAAAATGAAAAAAGGAAAAATCATATTGCATTACGGCTCTTCAGAAATAAAGAACTAATAGGGTTCTTCAGAGAGACACAACAATTGGAGATTTATTATGAGGAATTGGCTCAAGTCGTTATGGAAGTTATGAGGTCCCAAGATCTACTGTCTGCAAGCCAGAGACACATGAAAGCTTGTGGTATAACTCAGTAAATCCAAGGACAGGAGAGCCGTAGGCGCCAGTGATGTAAGTTACCAGTTCAAGGGCAGGAAAAGGAGACAAGAACGGTCACAGCGCAAACAACGAGAGAGGAAAAAAGGCACAAAAGCCTCCTCCCTCTGCCTTTTGTTGTATTCAGATCCTCAATGGATTGGACAATGCTCACCCTTTTAGAGAAGATAGTCTGCTTTACTGAGTCTACCAACTCAAATACTAATTTCAGGTGGAAAAAGAAATCCTGACATATGCCACAATGTGGATGAAGCTTGAGGACACGATGCTAAGTTAACAAGCCAGTCACAAAAGGACAAATACTATACAATCGTATGGGACAGCTAGCATAGTCAAATTCATAGAGAAAGAAAGTAGATCACTAGTTTCTAGGGCCCACGGGGAATGGCAACAGGGAGCTACTGTTTAAAGAGTATGAAGTTTCAGTTTTGCAAGGTGAAAAAGAGTTCTAGAGATGGATGTGATGATGGTTACTCAAAAATATCAATGTATTTCATGACATTTGACCATACCCTAAAAAATGGTTAAGATGGCAAATTCTACATTATAGATATTTTACCACAACAAAAAGTTTTTAAAACAGAATTTCAGACCCCATGTGGATTTCCCAATTCTGTTTTTGCATGTTAACAAAATCACAGGACTTAGACTAGAACACACATTCAGCAGTCCATATGTGGTTATATACATACAGGCATTGGTAAGAATTAGCAGAAATGGACCTATAAAAGACAAAACTCAGGCATTATATGTAAGAAGATTAGGGAAATGAAGAGGAAGAAATTACTGGATCTCTGGGCCATTAACCTAGAGAAGGGCACTGGGGCTTTTCTCTCCCCTTCCTCTCCTTCCCTCTTCTCTCACATCCCTTTCTCCAACTGGTGATCCTGGTGTGAAGGGTTCATCAAGTTTGATAGTGCTTGCAAGAGGAGAGACTGTCATCTCATTCTTCTACTGACTATCTGCTAAGTCACATTTAGATTTAATGAATGCAACTTCCTAAGTAAGAAGGAGAGAACTGATGAGAGAAAGTAGGATAAGAACAGAGAGGAAAAGCTTGCATCTCCAGCAGATGCATGAGGATCTGAGGGAAGAGGTAGATGGGCCGCTGGCCTGAGCAGCTGGAGTTTGTCAGGCGGAGTAAATTGGAGCCTAGTCCCCCCTGCCCCGCCCCCCGACACTTCAAGGACAAAGTTAATAGCAGGAGCTGAGCTGTGCCAAAGTGAAAAAAGATAAGATGACCACATCTGTCACTCCCGAGATCAAGGAGACCACTGCAACGGCGCATGCACAGGAAAGCTGCTTGGGGGTCAAAGAGAGGGGGCACCACCCCATAATAGATGCTGTCAATCTCTCATACGCCCCAGGCTGGAATCCATCTTGGCAAAAAGTTTGCAAACATATCAGGAAGGGCCCTAAGATAGGTTGGATATTGGAAAAGAGCAGAGATAACTGACCAGAGGAGAACAAGGACCCAGAAGAACTGCTCCACGTACGTGATATTAATGACCTCTCCGATGTGCTCATTGGGGAGATGCCTACCTTCTTCTCTGGGTGTGTGTTTCTGCTTTGCTTCTGCTCTAAATAAACTGCTTTGCTGTTCTCTTTGCATACGCTGTGCTTCCAAGAAGCTCTGCTGTCTCTTATACACATCTTTCGTTCATTGATTACAAGACACTTATTACTAAGCTAAAAGGACTCTTTGGCTTATTCATTTTGGTATATGGCAGAAAATATATATTGTAAAGCAATTATCCTCCAATTAAGAATTTAAAAAATTTTTTAAAGCTAAAAGCATTCTATAATAAAGTTCCTATCAAAATCCTAGTGACATTTTTTTAAGAAATAGAAAAATCCACTGTAAAATTCAGTGGATTTTCAGAAAGAGAAAATCTTCATAACATTGGATCTGGCAATGATTTTTTGGGTATGACACGAAAGGCAAAGGCAACAAAAGAAAAAAAAAAGATACATCAGAATATATCAAAACTAAAAACTTTCGTGTAAAACCCACAATCAACAGAGTGAAAGGTGACCTATAGAATGGGAGCAAATAGTTCCAATTTATATGCCTGATAAGGGTTAGTATCCAGATATATAAAATACTACAGAAACTCATCAACGATGATAAAAATCAAATACACCAATTAAAAAATGGCTAAGAACTTGAATAGACATTTCTCCAAAGAAGATATATGAATGGCCAACAAGCACATGGAAAGATGGTCACCATCACTAAACATTCACATCAAAGCCACAGTGAGGTATCACCTCACACTCACCAGAATGACCACTGCAAACACACAATCCAGGAAAAAGAAATCAGGAAACCTGTTCTGTTGAAGGAATGTAAAATGTTACAGCCACTGTGGAAAACAGTATCGCATTTCCTCAAAAAAATGAAAAAAGGAAAAATCATATTGCATTACGGCTCTTCAGAAATAAAGAACTAATAGGGTTCTTCAGAGAGACACAACAATTGGAGATTTATTATGAGGAATTGGCTCAAGTCGTTATGGAAGTTATGAGGTCCCAAGATCTACTGTCTGCAAGCCAGAGACACATGAAAGCTTGTGGTATAACTCAGTAAATCCAAGGACAGGAGAGCCGTAGGCGCCAGTGATGTAAGTTACCAGTTCAAGGGCAGGAAAAGGAGACAAGAACGGTCACAGCGCAAACAACGAGAGAGGAAAAAAGGCACAAAAGCCTCCTCCCTCTGCCTTTTGTTGTATTCAGATCCTCAATGGATTGGACAATGCTCACCCTTTTAGGAAGATAGTCTGCTTTACTGAGTCTACCAACTCAAATACTAATTTCAGGTGGAAAAAGAAATCCTGACATATGCCACAATGTGGATGAAGCTTGAGGACACGATGCTAAGTTAACAAGCCAGTCACAAAAGGACAAATACTATACAATCGTATGGGACAGCTAGCATAGTCAAATTCATAGAGAAAGAAAGTAGATCACTAGTTTCTAGGGCCCACGGGGAATGGCAACAGGGAGCTACTGTTTAAAGAGTATGAAGTTTCAGTTTTGCAAGGTGAAAAAGAGTTCTAGAGATGGATGTGATGATGGTTACTCAAAAATATCAATGTATTTCATGACATTTGACCATACCCTAAAAAATGGTTAAGATGGCAAATTCTACATTATAGATATTTTACCACAACAAAAAGTTTTTAAAACAGAATTTCAGACCCCATGTGGATTTCCCAATTCTGTTTTTGCATGTTAACAAAATCACAGGACTTAGACTAGAACACACATTCAGCAGTCCATATGTGGTTATATACATACAGGCATTGGTAAGAATTAGCAGAAATGGACCTATAAAAGACAAAACTCAGGCATTATATGTAAGAAGATTAGGGAAATGAAGAGGAAGAAATTACTGGATCTCTGGGCCATTAACCTAGAGAAGGGCACTGGGGCTTTTCTCTCCCCTTCCTCTCCTTCCCTCTTCTCTCACATCCCTTTCTCCAACTGGTGATCCTGGTGTGAAGGGTTCATCAAGTTTGATAGTGCTTGCAAGAGGAGAGACTGTCATCTCATTCTTCTACTGACTATCTGCTAAGTCACATTTAGATTTAATGAATGCAACTTCCTAAGTAAGAAGGAGAGAACTGATGAGAGAAAGTAGGATAAGAACAAAGAGGAAAAGCTTGCATCTCCAGCAGATGCATGAGGATCTGAGGGAAGAGGTAGATGGGCCGCTGGCCTGAGCAGCTGGAGTTTGTCAGGCGGAGTAAATTGGAGCCTAGTCCCCCCTGCCCCGCCCCCCGACACTTCAAGGACAAAGTTAATAGCAGGAGCTGAGCTGTGCCAAAGTGAAAAAAGATAAGATGACCACATCTGTCACTCCCGAGATCAAGGAGACCACTGCAACGGCGCATGCACTAGGGAAGAGGTAGATGGGCCGCTGGCCTGAGCAGCTGGAGTTTGTCAGGCGGAGTAAATTGGAGCCTAGTCCCCCCTGCCCCGCCCCCCGACACTTCAAGGACAAAGTTAATAGCAGGAGCTGAGCTGTGCCAAAGTGAAAAAAGATAAGATGACCACATCTGTCACTCCCGAGATCAAGGAGACCACTGCAACGGCGCATGCACAGGAAAGCTGCTTGGGGGTCAAAGAGAGGGGGCACCACCCCATAATAGATGCTGTCAATCTCTCATACGCCCCAGGCTGGAATCCATCTTGGCAAAAAGTTTGCAAACATATCAGGAAGGGCCCTAAGATAGGTTGGATATTGGAAAAGAGCAGAGATAACTGACCAGAGGAGAACAAGGACCCAGAAGAACTGCTCCACGTACGTGATATTAATGACCTCTCCGATGTGCTCATTGGGGAGATGCCTACCTTCTTCTCTGGGTGTGTGTTTCTGCTTTGCTTCTGCTCTAAATAAACTGCTTTGCTGTTCTCTTTGCATACGCTGTGCTTCCAAGAAGCTCTGTGCCTGCTTTATAGTGTCTTTTTGTGGAATTCTTTCTTCAAAAAAGATAAGGACCAAGGTCCTTTCACCTACTGACATCAGATCCTTTGGGTCAGGGGGTGCTATGGAAGGGGGGTGGGCCTGAGCTTATCTTGCTGGAACCCACACAGAGGCCCATGAATGAGAGGCTACAGGCTGGTCCCCCAATGCCCACCCCAGGGATTAGAGTTGAGGAGGGTAGAAAGAAGTCAAGCTGGAATTGGATGTTCTGTATCAAAGAATGCTACGGTTCCCCAAGTTCATCACCCTTATCCCACATGTGACTCAGCAGGGAGGTGTCTTTGGACCTGCCATTGACCATGCAAGCGAGCCTGCATAACAGAAACTTCAACAACCCCGAGAAGCTACATCTGCCCCTCTCCTCTCTGTCCCTCTCACCTCACTCAGACAATGAGAAGAGCTAGAGGCAGGAAGAGAGAGGAGGAGGAATCTGACCATACTCTAAAATATTACTGGGTGACAAACAACTGGAGTGAAGGGCAGGCAGTGCCTTCTCCCCACTCAGAAGCCCCCAACTCACAAGCCTGGACTGGGTTGGGAGCATCACACAGCTTCATTATCCATAACTAATTTTTAAAAATAATTTCATTTTTTTCAATACATAAAACATGTACATGGTTCAATATTCAAAAGTAACTATAAGTTATAGGGGGAGACATCTACTTCCCTTACCAGTGTCCCAGCAAAATAGGGGCCCACATGCTCGTGAGTGAGCGCTCAGTTGTGTCTGACTCTTTGCCACCCCACAGACTGTAGCCCAGCAGGCCCCTCTGTCCATGGGGTTTCCCAGGCAAGAAGACTGGAGTGGGTTGCCATTTCCTTCTCCGGGGGATCTTCCTGACCAATCCTCACCAAAAGAAAAACCAGCATGTTCAGATTCTTCTACATCCTTCTAGAGATTCTGTGCAGGTACAAGCAATGGTAACTGTTAACCACGTTTTATTTTCCCATTTAAAAATATAGAAAAATGACTGCAATAAGATACTTTTACCCACCTACCAGAAAGAATAAAATAAAAAAGATTGACTTCATGAAGTGTTGAAATAAATGTGGTAACCAGAGTCCTCATATATCACTGGTGGAGAGTGTAAAATGTGACAACTACTTTCAAAGTGTTTGGCAGTTTTTAACAAAGGTAAACATATATAATCTTATGACTCAGCAGTTCCACTTATAGGCATCTACTCAAGAAAATTGAATGCAGATGTCCGAAAGACTTCTACAAGTTGTTCATGGCAGTTTTACTCATAATAGCTCAACATCAGAAATAACACAAATGCATCAACAGGAGAGTGGACAAATTATGAATATTCATATAACAGAATGTCACTCAAAAATATGCAAAAGAATGAACTACTGATATATGTAACATCATGGACACATTTCAAAAATATGTGAGTGAAAGAAGCCAGACATTACATGGTATGATTCCATTTATATGAAAGATAAGAATAGGCAAAATAATCAATGTTGTTAGAAGTCAGAGCAGTGTTAAATTTTGTTCAGGATGAGGACAGCAAGGGATATTGTTTCACTCCTGGGAGTGAGGAATGTTCTATTTCTTGATCTGAGTAGTGATCACATAGGCGGATCCAAGTGTAGAAACGTATTTATACAATTTACATACAGTATTGTGCAAACCACTGTCCAGTGAAATTCTCAGTTTTCTTGATGTAATCATTAATATTTTGAAAACCTAGTGTATGTAAATTATATCTTATAAAGTGTCATAAAACGTAACAGTTAAGATTTAAATAAAATAGAATGAAAAAAAATTAAAGTTAGAAAGAAAAATGAAGTTAGAATTTCAATAAGCCAAAATATCTGGAAAGTTCTGACATCTGCCCAGGATATAGTTAGGCATCGGAGAGATTTAACAGAGTAAAAGGAATGAAGAAACATAACATGGATTTATTCTTACATCTTATTGATTAGAGACTACTCAATAAACCAGTTACAATTCCATTATGGAACATTCAGTTATATGTAAAATGAGGCTGTAAGTTGCTTATGGAACACGCATAGATAACAGAAGTTAAAAAACAATAAGAACAGGGCAGGAATGTGAACAATGTAAACATTTAGGAGAGTTATCAAAAAGCAAAAGGAAGTAGGGGACAGGGAATAAAAGAGATCAAGAGAAATATGAAATGATCTTCTTAAAAGGCAAAGATCTGGCCTTCTTATTAAGAATCTGCTTGCCAATGCAGGGGACGCAGGTTCAGTCCCTGGTCTGGGAAGAGCCATGCCCTGAGGCAGCTAAGCAGAAGCCCTCACCCAGTAAGGAGCGTAGCCCCTGCTTACCACAACTAGAGGAAGCCGCATGGAGCAACAAGGGCCCAGTGCAACCAAAAATAACTTTTAAAAAAGCAAAGATTAAAAAGCAATAAAATGTTAATATCTGTTAATTTTACCTAGTGAATGTTTTTAAGATATTTGTAACCATTGTCTAAATATTTCATATTAAAAAACAAAATGAGATGGATCTTTATATAGTAACAGAAAATTATCTCCAAGATTCACTGCAAGCCAAGCTGAATGTTAAAGAATTAATGCTTTTGAACTGTGGTGTTGGAGAAGACTATTTAGAGCCCCTTGGACTGCAAGGAGATCCAACCAGTCAATCCTAAAATAAATCAATCCTGAATATTCACTGGAAGGATTGATGCTGAAGCTCCAATACTTTGGCCACCTGATGCAAAGAACTGAATCACTGGAAAAGACCCTGATGCCGGGAAAGACTGAAGGCAGGAGGAGAAGGGGATGACTGAAGATGAGATGGGTGGATGGTGTCACCGACTAGATGGACAAGAGTTTGAGCAAGCTCCCAGACTTGGTGATGGACAGGGAAGCCTGGCGTGTTGCAGTCCATGGAATCACAAAGAGCTGGATGTGACTGAGTGACTAACTGAACTGATCACAGTTTTACAGCCAGCTTGCATTGGTGCTGTTAAGTAAATGCATGCTTGTGAACAGAAATTCAAGAAGACTGACCCAGGAAAATGTTACTAGTCATTGCTCCTGGGATATGAAAGAACCTTCACTATATGTTTAATAATAATTTAATATTTCTTTTCAGTATATTAATAAATAATATAATTGAGTGGTTTAGATTGTACAATCTTTAAGGTGTTTACAGGTTCTAAAATGCTGTATTTTATTTTATATATTTAATCACATAATTTTCCAGAAAGGACTTTATTCTGAGAACTGAAGATGTAATTTTGAGAGCATACATATTTCGAGTTGAAACATTCTATTAAAATAATGAGATGGGAAAGCATAAATATTTTCTTTATTCTTTAATTGGCATTATGCCTGTGCAACAGTCCATTCTAAAGTGACTGAATATGTACTAACATATATGCATTGTGTCACCATTGCAGTGGGTTTTCCTCCCAATTTTACTGATAGATAATTGATATCATCACTGTATAAATTTAAGGAGTACACTATTATGGTGTGATTTACATATATTGTGAAATACAATCACAATAGGTTCAGCAAACATCTATGATTTTATATAAATAAAATGAAAAAAGAAATTAGAATTTACTCTCAAAATTTTTCCTATCTATCATACAGCAGCATTAACTATTAGTGTTGGTTGCTCAGTCAGGTCTGACTCATTGCAAGCCCACGGACTGTAGCCCACCAGGCTCCTCAGTCCATGGGATTCTCCAGGCAAGAATACTGGAGTGGGTTGCCATTCCCTTCTCCAGTGGATCTTCCCAACCCAGGAATAGAACCTGGGTCTCTTGCACTGCAGGCAGATTCTTTACCATCTAAGGCACCAGAGAGGCCTAGTCTTAACTATAGCCATCATGTTGTACATTAAATCCCTAGTACTTATTTCTCCTATAACTGGAAATTTGTACCTTTTAACCATCTTCATTCAATTTAGGCAAGAATACTGGAGTGGGTTGCCATTCCCTTCTCCAGTGGATCTTCCCAACCCAGGAATAGAACCTGGGTCTCTTGCACTGCAGGCAGATTCTTTACCATCTAAGGCACCAGAGAGGCCTAGTCTTAACTATAGCCATCATGTTGTACATTAAATCCCTAGTACTTATTTCTCCTATAACTGGAAATTTGTACCTTTTAACCATCTTCATTCAATTCTGTCTCCATTGTCCTCAACCTCTGGTAACCATAAACAGTCTAATCTCTTTTTCCATGCGTTTGCTTTGTTGTTAAGATTCCACACGTGAGATCATATACTATTTGCTTTTCTCTAATTTATTTCACTTAACATAATGTCTTCAAGGTCCAACCATGTTGTTACAAATGGTAGCACTTTCTCATTTTTATAGATGCGTAATATTCAATTGTGGGTGTGTACACCATTTTAAAAGTCTATTTTGTCTGATATAAGTAGAGCAACTTTTGTTTGTTCTCTTGTTTTTAGTTACCATTGGCTTGAAATGACTTTCCATCCTTTCACTCTGTCTGTGTGTCTTCTTTAAGGCTAGAGTGAGTCTCTTGTAGGCAGCACATGGATTTTGTTTTTATCCTTTCAGTCATCCTAAGTCCTTTGATAAGAGAATTTGATCAATACTACATTTATGTTTAAAGCAGTTATGAATAGGTGAGGACTTAACTGTTGCCAGTTTGTTTTCTGGTTGTTTTATAGACCCATTTTTCCTTGTTTCTTACCGAGTTGTCTTTAATTGGGTTTTGATATCGGTATGTTTTGACTCCTTTACAATGTTCTTTTGCATAATTGCTACATATTTTTCCTTGTGGTTATCATAAGGCTTACATAAAATATCTTAAAATCAGCTCAGTTCAGTCACTCAGTCATGTCCGACTTTCTGTGACCCCCTGGACTGGGGTGACCCAGTCACTCTTTGTGACCCCCATGAACTGCAGCACGCCAGGCCTCCCTGTCCATCACCAACTCCTGCAGTTTACTCAAATTCATGTCCATCATGTTGGTGATGCCATCCAACCATATCATCCTCTGTCATCCCCTTCTCCTCCTGTGTTCAATCTTTCCCAGAATCAGGGTCTTTTCAAATGAGTCAGTTCTTCGCATCAGGTGGTCAAAGTGTTGCAGTTTCAGCTTCAGCATCAGTCCTTCCAATGAATATTCAGGACTGATTTCCTTTAGGATAGACTGGTTGGATCTCCTTGCACTCCAAGGGACTCTCAAGACTCTTCTCCAACACCACAGTTCAAAAGTATCAATTCTTTGGTGTGCAGCTTTCTTGATAGTCCAAGTCTCACATCCATACATGACTACTGGAAAAATCATAGCTTCGACTAGATGGATTTTTGCTGGTAAAGTAATGTCTCTGTTTTTTTTAATATGCTGTCTAGGTTGGTTAGAGCTTTTCTTCCAAAGAGCAAGCATCTTTTAATTTCATGGCTACAGTCACCACCTGTGGTGATTTTGTAGCACACAAAAAGAGCCTCTCACTATTTCCATTGTTTCCTCATCTATTTGCCATGCAGTGATGGAACGTAATGCCATGATCTTAGTTTTCTGAATGTTGACTTTTAAGCCAACTTTTTCACTCTTCTCTTTCACTTTCATCAAGAGGCTCTTTAGTTCTTCTTCACTTTCTGCCATAAAAGTGGTGTCATCTACATATCTTAGCTTATTGATATTTCTCCCGGCAATCTTGATTCAAGCTTGTGCTTCATCCAGCCCAGCATTTCTCATGATGTATTCTGCATGTACGTTAAATAAGCAGGGTGACAATATACAGCCTTGATGTACTCCTTTCCCAATTTGGAACCAGTCTGTTGTTCCATGTCCAGTTTTAACTGATGCTTCCTGAGAAATCAGGAGGCAGATCAGGTGGTCTGATATTCCCATCTCTTGAAGAGTTTTCCACAGTTTGTTGTGATCCACACAGTCAAAGGCTTTGGTGTAGTCAATAAAGCTGAAGTAGATGTTTTTGTGGAATTCTCTTGCTTTTTCGATGATCCAGTGGGTGTTGGCAATTTGATCTCTGGTTCCTCTGCCTTTTCTAAATCCAACTTGAACAACTGGAAGTTCATGGTTCATATACTGTTGAAGCTTCAGTCTTGTCCAACTCTTCGCAACCCTACGGACTATACAGTCCAAGGAATGCTCTAGGCCAGAATACTTGGTTGGGTAACTTTTCCCTTCTTCAGAGGATCTTCCCAACCTAGGGATCGAACACAGGTCTCTCACATTGCAGTTGGATTCTTTACCAGCTGAGCCACAAGGGAAGTCCTATCTTAGAATAATAACATCCTATTTTTTTAAGGTGGTAATTTATAACCACTTCAACAGAATTCTTAAACTTTACACTTTTACTTCTCTGTGCAATTAATTTTTGTGAATAAAGTTACTTATCATGGTATCAAGATTTTAAAATCTTAAAGTATTACTGGAGAATATGTATTAATTCATTTACATAAATTTCACATAGTCATAACTCACATTTTGCTTCTACCGTAACATATGTAGTTATATTTTAAAATACTTTCTATTTTAAAATCAATCTTAAGGTAGACTTGCATTCTGGTTTGGCATGCACCATTTATTAATTATATATGCAACAAAATAATCTTAAATTAAGGCTTATGTATTTTTTCACTATTAAACTTTTGATTACTTCTTAGTTAACATTTTGTACCAGGAAACTGGTTGGGGCTTCCCAACCAGTGGTACAGTGGCACAGTGGCAAAGAATCTGCCTGCCAGTGTAGGAGATGTGGGTTCAATCTTGGGTCGGGAAAATCCCCTAGAGTAGAAAATGGCAACCCACTCCAGTATTCTTGCCTGGAGAATTCCATGGACAGAGGAGCCTGGCAGGCTACAGTCCATGGGGTCACAAAGAGTCGGACACAATTCAGCAAGCATGCATATATCCATACACACACACCTGGCAAAGGGCTAGATATGGAAGGAGAGAGAAACGACTAAGACATGAGGGTTTTAATCTAAATAGTCCTGCATACAAATTTACCTACACAAGGTGTACTTTGAGATTAGGACTATAATGGAATATTAAAAATGCTGCCCCCAAAATAGAAATACTTCAGAGTAGAAAAGTTAAAAGAGGTAGCATTTGAACAGGCCATGAAAGATGAAAAACTTAATGTCATTATATTATTTTCCTCAAAATCATTATTCTTTTTCTGGGAAATTCTCAGAAGTCATTGCTTTTAATGCAGTTATTGAAAATTTTCTCTTTTTCTACATAAAAAAAATGATTTTTGTGTAAATGTATGTACTACCAAAAAACAAATGAAGTTAGTTATAATGAAGTGTTAAAGCATCATATCTGTAATGATATATTAACAGCATAGTTTCCCTTGTACTGCAAGGAGATCTCACCAGTCAATCCTAAAGGAAATCAAGCCTGAATATTCACTGGAAGCATTGATGCTGAAGCTTAAGCTCCAATATTTTGGCCACCTGATGCAAAGAGCCAACTCATTGGAAAAGACTCTGATACTGAGGGAAAGATTGAGGTCTGGAGGAGAAGGGGGCAGCATTGAGATGGTTGGATGACATCTCAACTCAACGGACATGAGTTTGAGCGAAGTCCAGAAGATAGTGAAGGACAGAGATATCACCGTGCTGCACTCTATGGGGTCACAGAAAGTAAGACATGACTTAGTGATTGAACAGCAGCAAGTAATTTTATTTTGTGTTCTCAAGAGACGTATTCAACAGAGAACTCAAACTATATCAATGATTCACTAAAGGATGGACTAGCTAAAAGAACACAGCAACAATAAATCACAATAATCTGAGAGTTAAATTAAAAAAAAAAAACTTCCCAAGAGAAACCTCCCAGACTTGCTGTGTGGAGGTCAGAGGGAAGTGCTGATGGCAGAGATAGGAGTCATGGTTATAAATCCCAGCTCTACCATGTCAACTCTTAGTACCTTTGCTTTCTAAGCTGCCCAGATGATAATAATCTGCCATATGCTATAAGCATCAGCTCTCTTGGGTGAATGTGGTTTGTAAAATAAACTTATCAAATGTAGTTGTCAACCAGTTACGTGTGACTTGAACTAGTTCAAGCTTTCCAAGCATGTTCTGGAGAGGGAAAATTGAACATACCATAAGATACATTTAATAAGGACTTTCCCTCAATCTTATTTTTACTATTGCATTGAGTCAATTTTTGTAAGAAATAGTTGAGGAGTCCTCCTTACACAGTCTACTAGCTGCATGGCCATGGAAGTCTTCTATCCGTCTTAGCCTTTGTTTCCTCATCTGTAAAGGAAAGATCATGATAGTATCTCCATTCTAAAGTATTTTGAGGATTAATAAACACCACATATGAAGTACTTGACACAATGCCTTGCACGCAGTGAGTTCCCGATAATGACTGCTCCTGTTACTATTATATTCCTCATATTCTCAGAGCAATGAAGAGAGTACTCACTAATACATTATGTAAGTCTTGACGGAAACACCAGCATTTCAATTTGTGAGTCTACTCCTGACGATCTATAGAAATGTGGTTTGAGGTTTGGGGTTATAATTATTAAAGACTGTTCTGAAATTGTGCATTATTTTCTCAAATGTCTTATTAAAATTTTAAAAGTCTATGAACTTATTTGTTCTCCTTGAAACAATTCTCGCCCTTTTCCATCCATCAATTTCCCGTGCCCAAGTATGCGAATACTCAGAACATCAGTAGGAGCACCGCCTTTGCTCTTTCATATGGTTTGAAGAAGTATTTAGATAACACTCCTGAGTGACAGAATATCAAAACAAAGAAAAGAAAGGCCTACTGAAGTTTAACCAAGCCATAACTATTCCAAAAGAAATAGTTGATTCACTAAATGTCATACCATGGGCCAAAATAAATCCCACCAGGGAAAAGAATTTTTTTAAAAAACAAAAAAACTCAGGGTGCTAAAGGGTTTTTAAAACCTAAAGGCAAAGGAAGAATCCCTTAAGGAATGGGTTGGTAGATTTAATTTCTTTTAGTCAAAAAATATAAATAAAACTAAAAGTAAAGCAACAAACTAAGAAAAATATGTGTAATATAAATGACAGATTTATGCTTTTAATTACAGAAGGAAATAATCAGAGTTGTGGGCAAGGATATATGTGAAAAGATTTTATAACAGTGATAAATTAGATAATTCAGTTTATAAAATGGGGATAGTTTATGGAATCGGTAAAAAAAAATAAATGAAAGTGAAAGTGGCTCAGTTGTGTCTGACTCTTTGTGACCCCATGGACTATACAGTCCCTGGATCTCCAGGCCAGAATACTGGAGTCAGTAGCTTTTTCTTTTCCAAGGGACCTCTCCAACCCAGGGATTGAACCCAGGTCT